>JBBBDQ010000188.1:8062500-8235000 GCA_037127315.1 Ascarosepion bandense
TCGAAGCAGAAACCGTGAAAGTATCTGTAGAAGAGACAGAGAGAAGACACATTATGTTGGTGAGAAAGTGACTAGAGTTGAACTACCAGGTCAGGAACAAGTACATTTCAGATTCTCCATTTGATTTTGTCAAGAACCCCGTGATGAATAGCAGGGGCTTCCGACCAGATGTGAAGGCAGTATTCAATGCATAGGCAGATGGTAGATTTATATATGCGCAAGATGGATCCAGTCAAGAAAAACTTCCTGACCTTACACAGTAAACCAACCTTCCTAGCAGCAGATTTAGCTATGGATTCAATGTAGTCATTCCACTTGAAGTTGGCTGAGAGAGTTATCTCAAGGAGGTGCAGTGTTTTGCTTTCAGGGAGACTAGCCTGATCCATGCTAATGGTGGGTATGAGCAATTGTCTATGGTAGTTAAAGGATAGTAACTTTGTTTTGGAAGCATTAAAATTTACAAGCCATTTCTTACCCCATTGAAACACAGATTAGAGGTCCTTTTCAAGATTAGCAGCAAAGTTTGCTTTATCAGCTTTGGCATATTTCTTATCGAGGTGGGAGTAAATGGTTGTGTCATCAGAATAGCTGCCTCTTGGGATCTGATTACATCAGGGAGATCGTTGATGAAGACCAAAAAACCATAGGACCTAGAATAGAGCCTTGAGGGACACCCACATTTGTATGATAGTATCTGGAAGCATGATAATTCAATACTACCTTCATTATGTGATTTTAAAGGAATGACTGGATTAGGTCAACCAAGCATACAATTATACTATAGCCCTGTAGCTTGTGTAGAAGGCCAGCATACCAGACTATGTCAGATGTTTTGGAGATATCTCGTGCAATAGCTTAAGATCTGCTGTTCATATCGAGAGCTGGATATATAAACTGTTATTATTTTTAACATATCAGCAGTAGACCTGGTGAAGTGGAAACCATACTGTTTATTAGAGAAGAGAATGTGGGCTGTGAGATGTTGAACCCCATCAATATTGATAACAGCCTTGAACATTTTAGCAAAAATCAGTAGGAAGCTGATAGGGCAATAATTAGGGGAGTCTAAGGGTTCTCCAGCATTCTTAAATACAGGAACCACAGAGGTGGACTTTCAGCAGGTTGGTTAACAAGAATCAGAGAGGCAGTAGTTGTAGAGTTTGGAAAGGACAGAGGAGAGTTCAGGGGCACATTTTTTCAGGATGTTGATTGAGATTCTGTCTGCATTGCTTGCCTTATGGGGGTAAGCTTTGAAATTTTGTTAGAGACAATTGTGGGGGTAATGTGAACATCACTCAGTTGAGCCTCAGTTCTAGATGGGAAGTTGGGTGTGAATACCCCAGAAAAATCAAATGTTGAGTTGGTAGAGAATCTGCAAACAAAGCATTCAACCTTAACATCTGAAGATGTAAGGACCTCAAATTCATTGATTAAAGTGGGGATTGAGGGCTTTGCTGTTATTGAACACATTTTTACAGAGCTGCCAGTAGTCTTTGAAGTTGAACTTGTGGGATGCTATATGCTGCTTTATTCTTTCAGCAAAAAACAGCTTAGCATCATTTAGGATCCATTTGCACTCATAAGCAAAGGCAAAAATATCCCTATTATGGTCAGATGCATGGCTCTGAAAAAGCCAGAAGTGATTCTTGTGGACAAAAGCAGCCAAGAAAGTGGGAGAGAACCAGGGAGACTGATGGGGTTTAAGTCATAACTTCCTGGCTGGAATGAAAGCATTGATGCCAGCCTTAACCCAAGAGGAGGCCTCAGATGCAGAGTGTTCAACGAGAACACAAAAAACTTTTTTCCAAGAGACCTCACACAGAAAATTGCAGAACAACTCCAGGTCTGCTCCTTGGTAGTAGTAAGATATTCTACTTGTTAAGGCTGCCGGGGGGATGGGGAGAAGTGGAAGAAGTTGCCAAGAGGGTAAAGCTGTATGACCTGGCAAGAGTCAGGGATAGAAGTGAAATAGCAGTGAGTCAGTTCCATTAGGGTCATTAGAGAAACATGTGGGGAAAGCAACCACTTGCATAAGGGATTGAGTAATTGAAAGTTCATGGTATAGATACCAGCAAGATCTCTCACTTTTTATTGTATGCTGCAGGATTTAGGCATTCAACATGAGAACTTTCTAATAAGAAATTATGAAACCTTTAAATATTGTATATTTTATTTTAAGAGATAAAATTTTATCAGTACATGCAAAATATATCTTTGTACTAATTATCTTTGCAAGCATCCTTAAAAGACCAAAAATCGGTGTATATTTGGTTGGATTAAGGATGTTATCTGAAAATGAACACCTTGTAAATATAACCCCAAATAACCTCCTCATGTTTAGTATTTACTTATTCTACAATTGTTACGATGGTTTCAATATATATATTCCATAACATCTTTCATTCCAATTCCAGATCAATGTTACTACTTTTGGACAGATTTATCTTGATTCCTGCTTTTTGGAATTGGTACAGTATATAATTTCATGAATATATTGTTAATGTTATTCCTCTACTACAAAAATTGTCTCTTTTGGCAATAGTGGATCAATGTGTCTTTGCCTGAAAAATGTTGCAGTTTTGTTGCAAATTTATCAAGTATTATTGATTGAATTTTTTTACTTTTGTTTCATTAGATAAAGTCATTGTTTTTTCTCTCGTTGATTTGCACAGTGTAATTAATTGTTTCATTACTTGCACACTGTCAGCATTTCATCAATATTTTTTTTTATTTTGTTAAAGGTCATGGATTTCAGTGCTGCGTTTGCCTCATGATTGATTGTTTTAAAGTATTATCTTTTGGCTTTGTAGAATGCACCATTGTTTTGTAGTTTTATGAAATATTACTTTCACTCCTTTTTAATATCCTAATACCCTTAATCCCTTAATAGCTTTAATGCTTCTTTAAAACTCCTTAATCTTTTTAAAATATCAGTGCGATAATCTTTTGTTAAATTACATTTGGGTAGATTTTTCAATTTTTCTTTACTCAGTTGCTTCCTAGAAAATTCCTTTGATTCTGTATCTTATATTTGTTTTTCATATATCATTGTCACAGTCATTTAAGATTTTGATTAATTGCAATACCTGTACATTCAGTATATTGCTTTATTTTTATGGCTTTGTGTCAGACTAGGCTATACTTAAGAAATGACTATTAATCATAATTAACTTATAAATAAATCAAAAATTGACTTTTTAAATTTTATACAGAAAATGAGGAAATGTATGAATCTATTACTTCTCTCCCTAGCTATGGGTAAAATAGCAAGACAGACTGAATCCTATAGACTTCGATGACAAATAGTCTTAGATAAGGATAACTCTAATTTCAAAACCTTCAACTGTGGGTCAAATAGTCTCCCCAACCAGTAATTTGTCAAGTATGGTATATATAGCTACAGTCTTGAAGACATGATCAATCATGGAAGAGTTCTTCCAAGATGTGAGAAGGCTGTGGATCTGGATCTGAGAGCTTTCATCCATGATACTGTTTTATAGAGAATATTTTATAAATTGATTCAAAAACTGATTTATAAAATATTCTTATTTGTGCAAATATTTTTTTAATATAACATGATCAATGAAATGACTGGGTGCAGCTGACAAGATCTGTATCAAAAAAATCTTCTTTGCCCTGAGTCTTCTTACTCTGGCAGCGAATCAGATAGGGATTATAGAAAATTCATCAGTGATGACAGTGAGTGACCTTATATCCATCAGTGGACAAAAAAGGTCAGAGAAAAAGTCATGGAAGAGAACTCATCATATGTTATATGATAATGTCATCAAGAAAATAAGTAATATTTCTGTCCAGTCTAGTATGTTGCATTTACAATCACAATTATTTCACTTGATTCATGAGCAGTAATTTAAATGCTCAGTTAATTGCCAATTTTAGGAAAGAAAATCACTTTATTTGAATAACTTAGAAGATAGCAATCACATATTTATAAAGATCACAAAAGACTAGTTTGGAAATAAATTACAAGAAATATATATTTTTTTAAAAGAGTTTTGAAGCTGAATATGTAAATTCGTTTTCCCACTGACTAGTGAGTTTGACAAGATATAATACACATGCTAGAACACTTTAATTATAAAACTACATTTATTTGAGATCACAGTTAAATATTATTTTTCATATTTTTAAAAGTCCCACATTAATATTGTCCACTTAACTGTTGTTTTTGCCACATTTAAAGGATTGTGGGGAGGCTTTAATAATAAAAATGTTTTGTTTTGTTTCTAGTAAATAATTCTTTTTTGTTGTAAATATTGATGGAAGTTTTAAAAAAATTCAAAGTTGTTATTTTATTCCCCATTGATAGAACACATGGATATTGATGAGGTTTTGGAGAGGATAGACACAAAAAGGAAACTGATACTTAACATCAGGAAAAGACAGCTGAAGTTTTGGGGACATGAAGTAACGAAATGTTAATCTTTAGTTTTACAGACATTCTTGTATTTCACTAGTTAAACTTGTTAAAAAAAATTTTTTTTCGTTTCACCCACATTCAATATTTTGTCTTAATATTTCCCTTTCAGAATTTTTTTTCCAACAGTTTCTAAAGAAATAAATTAATGTCTAATTTAAAATGTAATATAGTGTTTTTTAATGTAAAATATTGCTTAGCATTGTAATTCCGCATCCTCCACTGTTGTCTGTTTCTCTGGGCCCTTGCATTTTAAACTGTCAATAGATCAGTGAAGTTATCAAAAAAAAAAATGGCAAAAAAAGCATTGTCATTCAAAAATTCAAAAAAATTTCAAGCTTCTTCTGTTTACTGGTAATGAAATACTAATCTGGGAAATCTGCATTATCTTCGTTTACGTGACTAGTCATTTGAAATTATACTAAATACGTACTTAATATTTATATTCTTCCATCCCCCAACCTGTTCTTACCCATTCATTTTTTTTTAACACGAGATGTTAGCAACCCAGTAGGACAAAAATTAAGACTACAAAGGGCAGAGAAACTCTTAAGGAGTCAACAGCCAGCTAACTAGAGGGAGTGTCTCAATAAATCACCATGGAGAAGGCAATGGGATACCACACCACTATCTATCTTGTGCATAATCATGGCTTTTTAAAATATATATATGAAACCCAACAACATGAAGGGGGTTAATTCCAAAGGAAGTAACTCCTCACCTGCTAAGGATTGACGTGGGCAACAGGTGTCACTTGACTCTCATCCAGCGATTGTTAGCACCAACGGCATAAAGGGGACAAATTTTTGAAATATTTGTCCCTCACTGGGAAGAAATGACATAAGCAACAGTTGTCTCTGGACCATTACCCTGGGACTGTATGCAAAAAAGAAAGAATTATCTTGGGGACATGTAATGTCAGGATGTTCAACAACTGTGGTCAACTCGAGAATATCGAACAGAATAGAAACAGACTGAACATCAATATTCTGGAAATATGTTAAACTAAATAGCCTAACAATGGAGACTTCAGCAGTAACAACCACAGGTTAATATACACAGGAGGCAAAAATAACAAAAAAGGAGTCTGCTTAATACTGGACAATGAAATGAAGAAATGTGTTCTGGGATACTGCCAGCTTTCCAAGAGGGTCAAACTGAGAGGAAGACCCTTCAACATATCTATTATAGTAGTTTATACACCAACATTGCAAAGTACTGAGAAAGAAATAGAATCATTCTACTCAATACTGGACAAAGTCAAGGCTCAGTGCAAAGCCAAGAAATTAGAATCATAATAGGTGACTTAAATGCCAAGGTAGGTAAAGAGAGGGAAGGAGAGATGACCACCAACTTTGGATTAGGAATCTGCAACAAACAATGAAAAAAATGTGTCCAATGGTGCACAGCAAATGACCAGGCAATAACTAACAGCTGTTTTGAGGAATACCCACAATGTCTATGGACATGGAGAAGCCCAGGAGGTGACACAAAAAGCCAAAACGACTACATAATATAAACAGAAGATTAAAAAATGCAGTGGTTCAATGCAAAACCTATCCAAGTGCTGATTGTGGAAGCAACCACCCCCCAGTTATCTGCAAACTAAGGGTGAAACTCCGGAGAATGAAGAAGCCTAGTGCAGCACCAAAACTGAAATACAACACGCTCGTGAATGACCTCAACCTGCAGAAAGAATACACTGACAGCATGAAAAACAAATACAAAGAACAAATTGGAAAAGGAAACTCAAAATGGGACTCACTAAAGGAAACATTAGTAACAAACAACATTGCCCCAAAGGAAATCAGACACAGAAGAAAAAATGAGTGGATGACTGAAAAAATTCTCAACATGATGCAAAAGAGACCGAAAATGATGCCAAGATATGGAATGGGATACAGGAAACTACACAAGAAAATAAAATGCAAATGCAGACAGGCTAAAGAGAAATGGCTCAGCAACAAATGTGCAGAGACTGAGCAGGAATAATAAAGCAGACATGCATTAAGAAATAAGAGAACTGACAGGACAAAAACCTGCTCCTCAACAGGATGTATAAAATCCAAGGATGGAACGATCATATTGGAGAAATAGGTAATACTCCAGTAATGGGAAGAATATATAAAAGATTTTTTCCATGACAAGAGAGAGCAAATGATAATACACAAAGATGAGGATGGACCAGAAGTATTAAAGTTCAAAGTGGAAGCTGCAATGGCCAAACTGAACAGCAACAAAGCAGCTAGACCCGACAGCATTGTAATAGAGTTGCTGATAGCCCTGGAAGAATTCAGCAATGAGAAAATTACAGAAATAATAAATTAAATTTATAATAGTGGTGTAATACCAGATGCCCTAAGTAAAGTGGATTTTCATAGCACTGCCTAAGAAACCATGCGCAAAAGAGTGCAAACAAGTGCAAACTTCACCAAACAATCTGTTTAAAGAGCCACATTACAAAACAGATCGTTTGAATCCTCAGGAGTAGAGTGAGAAGCAGAATCAGGCCAGAGATAGGACAAGAACAGTGTGGATTCATCAAAGATACTGGAACAAGGAACACCATATATATGATTAGGATGCTCTCCGAAAGGGCAATACAAATGAAGAAGGACATGTACCTATGTTTTATTGATTATGTGAAAGCATTTGATAAAATATGCCACAAAGAATTGATGAAGATACTCAGTAAGCTCAACATATTTGGGAAAGACATCAGAGTCAAAAATCTCTACTAGCAGCATACAGACAGGTAATGAACTCAGTGGATATACAAAGATAGAAAGGGGCGTAAGACAAGGATGTGTCTTTTCACCGAATCTATTCAACTTCTACAGCGAGACTATTCTGAGAACCCTAGATGTTATGCCATGATTTCTAATTGAAGGCCACAATTTGAACAACATAAGGTATGCAGATGATACAGTGCTGATAGCAGACATGGAAAGGAAACTACAAGACCTCCTACAGAAAGTAGCTGAAAAGAGTGATGAGAAATGACTACAAATAAACTGCAAGAAAACAAAATGCATGATCATTAGCAAAAAGAGCAGCACCAAAATGCCAAATACAAGTGAGGGATACTAAAATCAAGTAAGTACAAAAATTTAAATGCCTGGAAAGTGTTCTAACAGAAGATGGAAAGTGTGACACAAAGATCAGAAGGCGAATTGGCATGGCAAAGGACGCATTCCAGAAGCTGAGTAGAATATTAAGAGACAGCAAAATTTTGCTAGAAACAAAGAAGAGAGTACTAGATTTCGATGTGATGTCAGTTCCTCAATATGGCAGTGAATGCTGGAAAATATCATTGAAGATGAAGGAAAAATTTGAAGCAACTGAAATGTGGTTCTACAGAAGGATGCTGCAGATATCATGGATCAAGCATGTGAGCAATAATGAGGTATTGGAAAGGATTAAAATGAAAAGTAAATTATTACTGAGCATCAGAAAGAGACAGCTAAATTTTCTGGGACATGCAATGAGGAAGGAGGGCTTGGAGAACCTGATACTAACAGGCCAGGCAGAAGGAAGGAGAGACAGAGGAAAACAGCTTGTAATGTACTTGACTGACCTGAGCAATGGCAGAACGGGGGTTGCGTGGTGTAACAGGTGAAAGCGTGCTAAGAGACACTTGGGACTGGGTAACAAGGAAGGCCATGATCACCTATGTCCTGAAGGGACAAGGCACATAAAAGAAGACGGAAGTAGGAGTGTTTGAAGAACCTGATGGTCATGGAACAGATAAAGAGGAAGAGGGACAAGGAAAAGCAGTGCACAAAATACCTAATAGACTTGAACAGATGGATGATAGAGCTGGATTTGAGTGGAATAACAAGAGAAGGGATATTAAGAGAAACAAGGGATAGGGAGATGTGAGGAACCATGATCGGCTATGTCCTGAAGGGATATAGAAGAAGACCCTCCATAGAAGAAATGTACATATGGGAACTGGTTAGGACATCATATAGTTTCTGAGGTATTCTGCTTGATGTAGTAAGAATGATAAGTAAGAGTGTTTTGTTTTGCTGCTAGGATTATTGTGGCATACTGGGGGGAGTAATTGTGGCTAGCTAAGTTCAAGATTAAGGCCAAGAAAGACCAGCTATATCCCATCCCCTTATGGACATGTGCCACATTTGTACTCATTGTACAACAAATGTCCTATCATTTAACTACATGAACACATACACAAACAAACAATCCTTAAAGAAATAAAATTTCTATAAACACAATTTCTAATGTTTTTCTCTTATCTCACAATTTCTTGATTTTCTGATATAAAGAGAAATTATTTTATTCAGATGAGAATTGATTTCTCTCACATCCTATTGTTTATTCCTTTCATTCAATTGTTATTGAGTGCAGAAGTTCCCAGCCCGTGTCTAGAAAACTAGAAACTTAATACACAGTTGAAAACAGGTTTTTGATGGAAACTTCTGTGCACACACAAATACTCTTCATACATTTATTTCCTAGCTGAAAGGACAACCTTAGTCTCAATTTATTTTCCATTTTGGCCAACTGGACATTTATATTTCATTTACTTTAGATTTGAAATAGACAAGCAAATACAGTGGTTGGGATAAAGTGGAACCAAAAAAAAAAAAAAGAAACAAAAATAAAAAGACCAAAAAAGAAACAATCAAAAAATTTAAAAACAAAACAAAAACAAAAGAAAACAGAAGTTTGTTAATGTTTTGCAAGATATCATGTTTAATAACACCTGCCTAGAAATGGTTCCTTCAATAGATTTTCAGTTGTTAAACAATGTTTATACTTCATGTACAACTGTATTTTTCCTTTTCTTTTCTCTCTTAAAGTGCTTTTTGAACATTTTTTATTTGTATGTAGTTTCTTTTGCCTTAAAGAGTGAAGGTGCTTTTATAAATATATTATTGTCTAAAAAGTGTGTCTATCAGACAATTTTAATTAATATAAATTGAAGTTATTACCAAATAACATGTTAGAAATTTTATATACAAACAAGAATGGTGGGTGAGTTAATATTTTGCTGATATTTTACATAACCTAGAACAATCCTAATTTGAAGTGGACATTTCCTTTCAGGATGTGAGCCCTTCACAGTTTTCTATCCTTTGTAACATTTAATAATGTTTGTACCATTTATTATCCCTCCTAGTCCCTATTTTGCCATCTATTTTCACAAGATTGGTAGGTTAGTCATTAGTTTCCTTCTCCTCTCTCAGCATCTCTGTGAGTATTAAATTCTCCAAGTCCTCTTTCCCCATTATGTACACTAAAAATTTTACTGATCTCATTCTGATTCTAAAAGTGTCCTTTTTTATTTCCATTTCATTTAAAAATTCATCGTTACTCCCATGTTCTATTCAAGGTATTCTCAGCATCCCTCTGTATAGCAACATTTTTGTTGCTTCAAATTTCTTTTTTATTTGTGAGGGTGTAGGCATGATTGTCTAGAATTAACTGTTGCTTAGGAGGACCAATATTACATAACAGATCAGCATCATTTTTTTTGTTTCTAACAAAATTTTTCTGTTTTTTTTTGTACTTTGCTTTGATTTTGGAAGGCATATTTGCTATGTCAATGTTTTGAAATAGCAAATAATGTCACATTATATGTCATTTGTTACAACACTTCCTGGGTAGTTTAGGTTTCTGTGCCTTCTTGATTCTGACATCTTCAATTTATAGTTTGGAGCTTAGGCTGTCCCTCTTGCCAACAACCATTATTATTTTTTTTTTTATAATTGATGGTTAGTCCTTTCTTCTTTCTTTCCTATACTACTATGTCTAAGAATTTTAAGTCGTTATGATTTACCATTTTTTAAATGTTATTCTATATATTTCTCAAGCATTTCACCTCTTGGCACATTGTTAAGTTTCTTTAGCATTTTTCAAAAACAATTCTTATATCTGTTCATTGAGATACTGATTTTGTAAGTCAGTCAGCCTAATAATATTTTAGTATTTCCTTGTAAAGTATCATTTCTTAATAGCTGAGTTGAGTTTTTTTGGGATTTTTTTTAAGTTGAATTCATCAAAAAGATGAAAGATAATCAAGTTGCTGTAATATTCAGAAGAGCAATCTATTTACATATTTGCAACAAAGATTTTGTGTGTCTACATGTATGCACGTGACTCAATTTTTATGAGATTTTTATATACATTTTTTTATTTGAAGCATGTGTTTTGTAACAAAACAAATAGTTACTGCTGCCATTAAGGCAGAGGTAATGTTTACAGTCATGTCTTTCTGTCTGTTTGTCTGCTGAAGGGATTTGAATGAAATATTCAAGGATGATTGGCCTTATAACTGGCAGGAACTGATTGGAATTTGGGTTCAGTCCAGTATGGGATAAAGTTTCTGGATTATTTGTTCGTTTTTGGTTTTTTTTAGTTACAAATATTTTTTTCAGTCTTACCTGCGAAAATTACCTCCCCATCATTATATTTTCTGAACTCACTTTTTTTTTTAAAAATAATAGTGAACATCTGTTGTTAATCTCTGAAATGATATCAGTATTGCCATGGTGGAGGTTTGCAGTCTTTGACTGCACTGTTTTCAGAGTTCTTGGAAATGAAATTTTGCATGAGAGGTTCTAAAAAATTCACATAAAGGTAATAATATTCCAATTCTTAATTTAATTCTGATTGCTGTTGTTCATTATCTTGGTTGTCACATATTCTGTCACTTCTGTGCCATGTGCTGCAAGGATTTGGCTGATATTGCTAGCATTTGTGGGTCATTTGATTTGCTGCCATTGGCTTGCCATAACTTGATACAGAAAGTAGTCAAGTGATGTTGAAAATCTAAATCTAGATTTCTTGAGTAATGGTGTTTTGGTCTTTTCAAGCATGTATTTCTGACTAGGCACTTCA
The DNA here is from genome assembly GCA_037127315.1 of Ascarosepion bandense. Lineage (NCBI taxonomy): Eukaryota > Metazoa > Mollusca > Cephalopoda > Sepiida > Sepiidae > Ascarosepion > Ascarosepion bandense. The sequence continues at coordinate 8,073,806 of JBBBDQ010000188.1, forward strand.
TGGACTATATGCTGACTCACTATTGAAAACTTTACTTTTTATAATCCTTAGGAGGATCATAATTTTTTATTTATTTACTTCTGATTGGTCTATACTTCTGAGATGAGGTAGTATTTACATTATTTACACTGTTTGGACTGTTGTCACCATCTTTATTGCTATGATGTGTCGGCTGTTGTACTCTCTGACCTTCTTCAAGTGCTAGGAATTTTGAAATGAACCCTTTATTTTGATCATTCTGCCATCTATTTGCTCATGCTTATCAAGTAGATCTCATGCTGCTTTCCCTGTCTCTCTTTCCCTCTATCTGTCTTGTGAATATTAAACTCTCCAGGCCCTCCTCCATTATTACATGTTCTAGAAACCTCATCTGTCTCTTCCTAATGATAAGTATGAGTTTTTTCCTTGTTTCCGGCCACTCCAACACCTTATTGTTAGTCAAGTGTTCAGTCCATGGTATCCTCAGCATCCTTCTGTAAAACCATATTTCTGCTGCCTCAAGCTCTTTTCCTTCATCCTTGAGGAGATCGTTTAACATTCACTGCTATACAGAATTACAGACATCACATAGCAATCCAGCACTCTCTTCTTTGTTTCCAATGAGATCTTTCGCTACTCTGGTTAGCTTTTGAAATGTATCCTTGGCCATGCCAATGCACCTTTGGATCTCAACACCGCACTTTCCATCCTCTGTCAGCACTTTCTATACTCATATCAGGTATTTAAATTTCTTTACTTGTTTTATTTTAAATTCCCTGACCTGTATTTGGCATTTTGGGGGTCTTTTTGCTGATGATCATACATTCAGTTTTCCTGAAGCTTATGCTTAGTACTTTCTTCTTGCTTTCTCTTGCTGCCTTCTATAGGAGGTCCTACATTTTCCTTTCTGTGTTTGCTATCAGTACTATGTCATCATCATACCTTACATTGTTGAGATTGTGGCTTCTAATGATGAATCCTAGGAAGGGTTTTATTTCTCTCAGAATTCTTTCGCTGTATAAGTTGAATAGATCCGGTGAGAAAACACATACTTGTCTTATGCCCCTTTCTACTTTTGTATACCTACTGAATTCACTTCTTATTTGTACACAAGTGGTTTGTTGTCAATAGATATTCTTCATTATCCTAACATCTTTTGAAAATGTTGAGGTTGTTGAGCATCTCTATCTAGTCTTTGTGGCGTACTTTATCAAATGTTTTTTCATAGCACAGATAGATTTCCTTCCAGATTTCTATTGCTCTTTCAGATATTATTGTAAACATGAATATTGCATTTCTTGTTCCAGTATCTTTAACAAAGCCACACTGTTCTTGTTCTGAGTCAATTCTGCTGTGCACTCTGTTCATCAGAATCTAAATGATGAGTTTTTTATGTGTCTCATTAAGCTGATTGTGCAGTTGAAACCACATTCCTTTGCACCTGGCTTCTTAACTAATGCTATAAAAATTGATCTGCTTAGGTTCTCCAGTATATTGCTGCTATTGTAGATATTGTTTATTGTTTCTGTGAGCCTGTCTCTGGCAAAGTCTTCAAAGGGCAACAACATCTCTACTACAACCCTATCCAGTTCTACTGCTTTATTTTTGTTCAATTTGGCTATTGCCGATTTCACTTTGGCTTTTAATATTTATGGTCCATCTGTATTTTTTTGCATTGTTTGTTGCTCTCTAGCTTCATGGAAGAGATCAGCAATATACTCATCTCATCACTGAAGTATTTTTTCCTTTTTCTAGTATGAGTGTACCTTCTTTTGCTTTTATAAATCCTGTTTCTGAGCAGGTCTTTTGTCCTGTTAGTTCCTTTATTTTTTATGCATATCACCATTACTTGTTGTGCTCAGTCTCTCTATTCCAGCACATTTATCTTTGAGCCATCTTTTATTTTTGTATGTATTTTCTTGTATTCTGTTCTATATATTGGCATTGATGTTTGTCTCTTTTGCTCTTTCAGGTCTTGTTGATAGTAGCATAACCAGTTCTCCTCCTGGACTTCTCCAGGTTTATAGTCTTCTTGGATGCTCTTGGAACCAGGTGTTAGTTATTATCTGGTCATCCACTGTGCACCATTGGATCCATTTCTTACCATGGCTATTGCGGTGTCCTAGTCTGAAATTGTCAACCAGTTCACCTTCTCTCTCTTGGCTGACTTTGGCATTGAGATTTCTGGTAATGATTCTGATGTCTTGTGATTTGAACTGTGCTTTGGCATAATCAAGCATGGAGTAGAAGGACTCAGTTTCTTCTTCTGTACTTTGTGTTGTCGGTGCATATACCATTATTACCAATATATTGATAGGCCTCCCTTTCAGTTTAATGACTAGAATTCTTTCAGGTATCTGGCAATATCTCATAATGCATTTCCTCATGTCTTTATCCAGCATAATACTGACTTCTTTACAGTTTTAATGCTAACAGTCACAGGATGACAGTTCCGTGACACCTGTAGTGCATGTTGTTCCTTGCCAAGTGAAGTGTCAGTGTTCTTAGGCTTAACCCCCTTCATGCTGTTAGGATTTGTCATATTGTTGTGCAAGTCCATGAATATATATGGGAGGTATAATGGAGTAGTTTTCCATTGTCTTCTCCACAGTGTTTTATCAAGACACCACCTCTAGTTAGTTGACCATTGACTCCTGAAGAGTTCATCTGCCCTTTGTAAGTTTAATTTTTTGTTCCACTATGTTGCTAACAACTCATCAGAGAGTCAGACAGACATTTAAAAAAAGATTTAACAGGTAGGAACAAAGGATAGGCAAGAATGAAAGAATGTAAATATTAGGTACGTACTTAGTATAAGTACAAATAACCACTTTTGTAGAGGAAGATATGTAGATTCACCAGATTGGTAATTCTTTGATACTAGACAAAAAAAAAAAAGCTTAAAATTAAAATTTTGTAAAATTTTTACAAAGCAATATTGATATACCTTTTCCCCTCTTTTGGCAATTCACCAGCAATGAATCTTGAATTAAAAAGAAAGGACCCATATATATATATATATATATATATATGCACACACAGAAGGACCCATACAATACAGAGAGAGAGAGAGAGAGAGAGAGAGAGAGAAGCAGACAGCAACAAGAAGGTGGATAGAAATACTAGCCTATGCAAAATTTTAGATGAAAAACGCAACATTAAAATGTTAAATTCAACATTTATCCATTTCCGCTAGAAACTATTGGAAAAAAATCTGAAAAGGAAAGATCAGATGAAACAAAAAATTAAACATTTCTGAAATGAATAATTTAACTTGTCTAAATTAGCAAAAGACAAAACACCATCTGCAAAACCAAAGATTATTATTTTGTTGCCAGTGGACAAAACAAAAAGCTTAGAATTAAAATTTTGGGAGTTTTTTCAAAAACATTTCACAGACAATATTAATATACCTTTTTCTCACTTTGGCAACTTGGCAGAAACTAAGAAAAGGGCCTATATATATATATATATATATATATATAAACACAGAGAAGGACCCATATAATAGAGAGAGAGAGAGAGAAAGAGAGAGAGAGAGAGAGAAACAGGCAGCAACAGGGAGGAGGGTGGAAATACTAGCCTATGCAAAATTTTAGATGAAAAACTCAATATTAAAATTTTTGAATTCAATATTTGATCTATATATCCTTAATAAAGAAATGCACATATACCTACACCCTGGTACTGGATTATCATCACTTATTGACCTAACTATATGCTTCCCATCAATTTTTATAGAATTTCAATGGAAAGTTCATGATGACCAATGTGGTAGTGAGCATTCACCTATTCTCCTAAATATAAGCAATAAATGAATAAAAAAGTCTTGATAGAATAGGTGCAGCAACCACAAGCAGACAAAGTCAGAAACAAATTAGTCTACCAAACAATGCATCCAACTATACAGCTGAACTACGAGTCATTAAAATGGCATTTAAAATTATAGAAAATTCAGAAGTTAGAAAGTTTATAATAGTTTCAGATTCCCTATCTAATATTTATGCTAAGCAACAGCAGAAAAAAGAATACAAAACAATGATTCATAGCCATATAGAAATCAAGGGAAATGAAGTCGACACACTGGCAAAAGTGGCAATGTAAATGAACATAATCAACATCAAACTCTAATATACAAATTATAAAAACAAAATTATACAATAAATCAAAAGAAAAATGGTAAACAATTGCAAACAAGTTCCTAAACAATAAACTGCATGAACATCTTCTTCTTCTTCTTCTTCTTTTAAGTACCCTGTCCTTTCAAGACGTAGGTGATCATGGCTTTCCAAATGTCCCTATCCCTGGTAGCTCTTAGCATACTTTCTCCTGTTACATCATGCAACCGTCATTCCGTCATCTACCTGATCAGATCCTTCAAATATGTTATCTGCTGCTTTCCCCTGTCTCTTTTTCTCTCTATCTGGCCTGTTAGTAACAGGCTCTCCAAGCCCTCCTTCCTCACTGCATGTCCCAAGAACTTTAGCAGTTTCTTCCTGATGCTCACTATTAATTTCCTTTTCATTGCCATCCTTTCCAAAACCTCATCATTGCTCAGATGCTTGATCCATGATATTTGCAGCATCATTCTGTAGAACCACATTTCAGCTGCTTCAAGTTTTTCCTTCATCTTCAAAGATATTTAACATTCACTGCCATATTGAAGAACCGACATCACATAGCATTCCAGTACTTTGTTTCTAGCAAAATTGTCCTGTATATTAATACTTTACTTAACTACTGGAATGCTTCCTTCACCATACCAATTCACCTTCAGATCTCTGTATCGCACTTTCTGTCTTCTGTTCCAGGTATTTAAATTTTTGTACCTGCTTGATTTTAGTATCCCCCACCTGTATTTGGAATTTTGGGCTACTCTTTTTGTTGATGACCATGCATTCAGTTTTTTTGCAGTTTATTTGTAGTCCTTTCTTGTCACTCTCTTCAGCTACCTTCTGTATCCTATCAGCACTGTATCATCTGCATACCGTAATGAATGTTTATTTATTTATTTATTTATTTAAATGTAAAATATTGTCTAGCATGAACATCAACTGACAATAAGAAAGGAGAGTATAGAGCCATTGGCTGACCGTAGACAAACCATAGTGCTCAATAGAATAAGAATTGGACACACATGTTCAAGACAGAAACTACATCTTAGTGTATCCACTGCAACCAGTTTCTCACTGTCAAATATATCTTGATAGAATCCTAGAAGCACAAAAAATATTTAGCAACTACTACCAAGCACAAAATCTTAACATGATCTTCAAAATTGTACCTACTGTTCAAATAATAGGATATTGGAAGAAAACAAAATACTTTCAACTTCTGCAGAAAATAGAGCTTTGCAACTTACATTTTTTAAACCATCAGCCAGTTAAGTGCCATATGTGATACATGCTTTGGGGGATCATGTCTCAAAAAAGACATAACTGAGTGGACAGAAGATTATCTGCAGTAGGTTGCCATTGATTTCTGTGGTAGACTGGCTGCCAGCCAAGGCTATAGAACCCAATCTGTCCTATTATTTAACCCATAACTGGAGAAAAGGGATGGATTAATACCTTTCCTAAGGGTATTTGTGTGTAAGTGAATGCAAAACATCTAGTTTCAGTATTAAAAGATTCACTCATGCTGGTAAAGATAGTAAACAATCAATGAATTAATCTATCTTTTTTTCAAATATTATCATGGTAAAGGGTCTGAAGAGTTTTTTTTTCCTGGTGATCCCAAGAGATGAATTTAGGCATGCTACTAGAAGTGCATCTAGGTCCCACACTTTTTTTTGAAAAAGTTAAATGCAACCCTCACTTCTGCACCAGTTTTTTTTATGCACTTACCACCTGTGGAAATCTTTTCCATTTACTTGCTTCCTTGATAACTACAATTGTCAAAACTTTAAATGCAACATCAGTTGTCATCTTCTGTCTTCTTGAATACCATTCAACATTTTATCCTTTCCTCAATCCTCCCTATTCTCAGTCTTCTCTTTCAATTTCATATTTAGATTTACTCACACTTAAAAATTATTACACATGCACAGACACTTTAAGATCATTCTCTCTATCGTTCTCTCTCTCTCTCTCTCTCTCCCCATATATATATATATATATATATATCGATATAGATATATTTTCAATTCTGGGTAAAAGCAATCAGATGTTTAACAGTACTGATGAGCTGTGATACAGCGAAACAGATCTGTCTGCGAATGACAATATATATATAGAGAGAGAAAGAGAGTATGTATGAATGTAGATTTCACTCATTCCCTCACTTTCACTCTCTCTCTCTCTCTCTCTCTCTCTCTCGATTTGCTTTTCAGGTAAGTTTAAAAAATATTGAGCAAGTGAGAAAATGAAAGAAATCCACACACACACACACACACACACACACACACACACACACACACACACATATATATATATATATATAAGAAGTAGTGCAAACTAATGTGTTGACAGTCCACTGTAGTGATTTACTTTATTAAGAGTGTGCAATACTTATTTTCATCATTATATATGGTAATCTTTTTATTATAAGTTTATATTAAAAACATAGTTTACTGTAACACAAGTGTCATTGTGTTTGAGTACTATCTTATTAGCACCTCATCAGATGAGGTGATTATAAGATAGGACCAAAACACAATGCCTCTTGTGTTGCAGTAAACTATGTTTTTATTATAAACTTATAAAAAGTATTATACATACATATATATATATATATAGTCATTCACAGACAGTCCTGTTTTTCTGTATTACAGCTCATTAGTACTGTTAGGTATCTGATTGCTTCTAGCTAGGATTGAATCCCGTCTGAATTGATATCAGTCAGTGATCCAACCTCTGAGCTATAGGTACTCAGTGGAGGAAGGCAAATTTTAGCATGTTATATATACAATGTAAGCACACTCCTGTAGCCGAGAGTGTTCAAATATATTACCAAAGTAATGGTGCATAAATTGGTGAATATTTACTGCTTTTAAGAGAGAGAGAAGGAGAGACAGAGAGCTGTTAATGTGTAACACATATATATCACATATACAGAAAATAAGCACAAACATTTACAAGAAGTTGAAAGTACTTGTATATGTGCATGTGTACTATTCATTACACAAATATTTATTTCCAAACACACACACACACACACACACACACACACACACACACATATATATATACATATATATATATATATATATATATATATATATATAACAATACATTTGCGAAGATATCACAGAGATTTTGGACAAGCTTCAAAGCTTTTGGCCTTGCTATTTAGGGCAAAGAAAACAAATTGATTCTTTTTTTTTTCATTTTCATTTAATCTCAGGACTAAAAGAAATGAAATGAACAGAAAAGGGTAGAGAAACATTGAATGAAGAAGAAAGGTAAAAAAAAATATCAAAAGAAATGACAAAAAGGAATGAAAGAAAAAATAAAACAACAAAAAGCTTTTACCAATTATTTTGGATGAATCTGGTCATTCACATACGCACACCAAGAATTTCTTTATTTCATTCTTTGGTTCCTTCTTTCTAATTTTGTGTGTGTTCTTTACTTCTTCATCATCTCTTTCTTTTTCTCTTTTTATTTTCTTTCAATTTATTTTTTTAGAATGTTTTTTTTTTAAAATGGTGATGTCTGACATCCATATAAAAGTTAAGAACGAAATACAAGTAAATAAAAAATAAAAACAGAACATTAATAATAAAAGAAAATACCAATACTCCTGGAGAAAATTCAAACAAAAGTAAATAAATAAAATAAGGGATAATAAAAAAACGAAAAGAATCATTGTAAGAAAAAAAATCCTGTGGAAGTGAAAGATATACAAAAATGTAAAGATGTTTCAATGGAATGGGTTAGGATAGAAGTGCTCATTTCAAATTGCACTGCATTACCATTCATTGTGAAACAATTTAGGATCCACAAATAGATGCAAAATAATTCCTCATTGGACATCGAATATAAATGAAAATCAGAGAACAAAGGTGAGGGAATAAAATTATGACTTGAAGGGAAAAAAAAGAGCTTAAATTTTTTTTTAAATAGCAGAGTGTTCAAGAACTTTGAGATTGTTATTATCTAATCAGTTTCATATCCAGTTTTAACTAAATGGTTACAACAAACTGGAATCAGAAAGATCATCTGCTTAATCTCCTGTGTCAGGTAGATCATCATCATCATCATCTATGTTCAGTGTCTCTTCAGGGCATAGGCAATCATGGCTCTCTACTTCTCCCCATCCCTTGTTGCTCTAAGTACCCCTTCTCTTGTTATTCCACTCAATCTCTGCTTCACCATCCATCTGTTCATTTCCATCAGCTATGTCGTGTGCTGCTTTCCTTGTCCCTCTTCCTCTCTATCTGTCCCATGAGCATCAGGTTCTCTAAGCTTGCCTTCCTCTTTCAGTTACTTAAGTGCCATACATGATACATGCTTGGGCGATCATGTCTCAAAAGAGACATGACTGACTGGACTGGATTATCCTGCAGTAGGTTGCCATTACTTTCTGTGGTAGACTGGTTGCCAGTCAAAACTATGGAACCAATCCGCCCTGTTATCTAACCATAACTGGAGGAAGGAGATGGATTAAAACCTTTCCCAAGGGTATTTGTGCAAAAGTGAATGCAAGGAATTCAAATGGAATTCGAACTTGGCTCCCCGATTTTTTGTTCCAATATCCACTGCACCACAATGACCTTCCTCTTTCAGTCAGTTAAGTGCCATACGTGATACACGCTTGGGCGATCATGTCCTAAAAGAGACATGACTGACTGGGCAGAAGATTATCCCGCAGTAGTTTGCCATTGCTTTCTGCAGTAGACTTGTTGCCGACCAAGGCTATAGAACTTAATCTGTCCTGCTATTTAACCCATAACTGGAAGGAAGAGATGGATTAATACCTTTCCCAAGGGTATTTGCGCGTAAGTGAATACAATGGATTCAACTGGAATTCGAACTCAGCTCGCTGGTTTCTCGTTCCGAGCCGATATCCACTGTACATCCTGTACCACAACGCACACCCTGACCTTCCTCTTTACATGTCCTAAAAACTTTGGTTGTCGTTTCCTGATGTTAAGTATCAGTTTCCTTTTTGTGTCCATCCTCTCTCATTGCTTGTGTACTCTAACCATGTTATTCTCACCATCTTCTGTAGACTACATTTCAGCTGCTTCAAGTTTTTCCTTCACCTTTAATGAAATTGTCCAGTACTCACTGTCATATTAAAGGACAGATATCTCACAATTATCCAGTACTCTTTTATTTGTTTCCAATGAAATTTTCCTGTCTCTCAATACTCTACTCAGCTTCTGGAATGCATCCTTCCCTATGCCAATATGCCTTCGAATCTCCATATTGCACTTTGCATCTTAATCAGGTAGATGGTGTTCTTTAATCAACTAGGAGACAAATATTTTGCAAAACATAAATCTTTTAAACATACCTGAAAGGCAAATACTGAAAATGTACCTGAACAAGTTGCTTGTTTTTATTTAGCATCATATCAACCTCTATGGGTTATTTAATGCTAAAATCTAAATATTTTGAACACAATTTTATGACTTCAACTAAATAACTACTGATAATTAAGAGATGAACATTTTGACAAAGGCAAATCTTTTAAATTTACCTGAAAAGCAAATAACAACAATATACCTAAACTTAGTGTTGAGAAAATCAAAGAGAAATTTATTGTTTTTACCGTAAAGTTCACCCTGTACAAGGCCTGGAGTAGAGGGTTATGTTAACAGGTAGTTCCTACAGATAGTAGGGGAAGATTACAGTTAACTCTAGACTTGAACAGGTTAAGATTGCTGTGATTGAAGAAACATCCTCTTAGAACTCTATTCCACAGAGCTGTAGTTTGCTGGAGGAAGCTGTTTAAGTAGAACTTACTTCTCACTGATGAAACATGGAGGGAATGTGGGTGGTTTGTTAATATGTAAGTGACATGGTGGGTCCGAGCCATGATGGATTGATCTGGTGGAGCCAAGAAATGAAGTTCATCTGAGCACTTTTCATGGAAGTAATGATAGAGCAGTGAGAAACTAACCAACTCTCCACTTGTGAAAAAGAAGTTAGAGAGTGGAAAAAATAATTCTTCTTCAACAAGGACTGAAAGACATTTTTGGACTCTATCAAGACCTGAATGTGGAGACTGGGCAGTTCCCTCCCAAATATGTCAACAGTACTCAATTTTCACTCTGATCTGGCTAGGTGACGTTTCTCTTAAAATACAGAAATATGCACTATTATGATAAAGTTTTATGTTTAATAATTTTGAAACAGTTTGAAAGAAGTTTTATTATGATTTCAGTAAGTGTATATATTATGAATGGATGCACGTTGAAGTGATGAACAGCAGTTCAGATTGAAGAACTGGAGAGCTGAGTTTGAATTTCAGTTAAGTTCATTACATTCACTTATATGCCAATATACTTGTGAAAGGTATGAATCTGAAAGCTATATATAAATAAATAGCAAAACAGACTGGACCCTGTAACCTTGCTGGCAACCACTCAAACTAACCTGAAGGTGGTCATCAGGCTGACTTGCTCAAGTCATACCACTGCTGCTATTGCTGCAATATAAGTGGTGCCCCTATGATGCTAAGGGGGTTTATGATCATGATAAGTGGTGCCCCTATGATGCTAAGGGGTTTATGATCATGATAAGTGGTGCCCCTATGATGCTAAGGGGGTTTATGATCATGATAAGTGGTGCCCCTATGATGCTAAGGGGGTTTATGATCATGATAAGTGGTGCCCCTATGATGCTAAGGGGTTTATGATCATGATAAGTGGTGCCCCTATGATGCTAAGGGGTTTATGATCATGATAAGTGGTGCCCCCTATGATGCTAAGGGGGTTTATGATCATGATAAGTGGTGCCCCCTATGATGCTAAGGGGGTTTATGATCATGATAAGTGGTGCCCCTATGATGCTAAGGGGGTTTATGATCATGATAAGTGGTGCCTCCTATGATGCTAAGGGGTTTATGATCATGATAAGTGGTGTCCCCTATGATGCTAAGGGGGTTTATGATCATGATATAGCATGACTGATATTGTAGAGATGTTGTTTTTTGACAAACACACTTGATAAGAAGATTTATCGATTTCTCTAACCAGTTTAGATTATGAAACATATCTCTTCATATTCATTTACAAAATACAATTCGTATTCATAAAAGTATTTGCATTTGTATGGAATATGATTGAAAATATCTTTTAATATTGCACCAGATCTTCTTGGCTTCAGTTTAAACTTACAGCTTCTTTTTTATATAGTGTGGCCATTTACTTTATTTATATATATATATATTTTTGTTTAAGATAACAATTTGGTAATTTTCCGACATATTTCAGTGAAATTTCCACTTTCCAGAATAATAGTTTATAATTATAGTTTAGGTATTTGGAAGAAGAAGGTATCAGTTTAAACTGATTCTTTCTTTTTCTATATATTGTGATAATTTTGCTTTAAGTTTTAGTTTTCCAACATATGTCAGTGAAACTTTTGCTTCAAATATTATAGTTTATAATTATATTTTAGATATATAGAAAAAAGCATATAACAGTTTAAACTGATGTTGGGGGATCTAGCTTAAACTTCATTTTCCATCAGAAAATGTACACATCCTAGCATCCCTTTCATCTCCAAAACAGTCTGCAAAGTCCTCTTTTACTTTTGGGATCTATATAAGTTACTTTGTTTATTCTCTTTAATCACATCCACAGAAATTCACCTGTGATTTTAGGGTTGGGAAAAAGAAGTGCAAGGAGTTAAATGTGGAAACTCAGAGTTTGAAAAACCTGGGTGATGCAATATTTTGCCAATTTTTGAGATGTGAAGATGTTTTGTCATTTTTGGGATGTGAAGAATCCATTTGCTTGATTATTGTGATGACAACAGTAACATTGTATGCAAGCTTACTGAGTAGTGTTTCATTATCAACTGAGTAACCTAATGGAGATTGTCCTTGGGAGATGATCCCAGGATGTTATGTTATTAGGAAGTGCTTGAAAGTCATACCATGAGTTGACCCACACATTGTATGTGAAATTGGGCAGAGAAAACTTTCAAAGCTGCTGGTGGTTAAACTGTCAAAAAATAAGACACAAAACATTTTTGTTTAATAGCTGAATATTCTGTATTCATAAAATGAACCTTAAGCAACCTAGATTAAATCATTTAAATTAATGATATAATTTTTTTTCAAGCCATGAAAATGATAATTTTGTACTGATGATGTATTCCTTTTCAGTAGCAATAGATCCCAGAAGTGTCCATGGTAAACAAGTACCCATTTTGAAAAATTCCTATGCCAGAAACAAGCTGTAAATGAGTAACTAAATAAAAAAATGTTATTTTTATGTGTATTGAAAAGGTCTTTTAAAAGTACTTAAAAAGCAATATTATATACACAAGAAAAGATGTATACAAATTGTATATATATATATATATATATATATATATATATATATATATTTACATATATATATTTTAATAAATATACATATTATCCTATGTTTTATGCACAACCCTGAGTTTCAGCTATCTTTGGGTGGTTAACATATACTCTGAAATTTCAGATTGCTGAAATGCATGAAACTCAGAGTTGTGTGTAAAACATAGAATAATATGTATATTTATTAACATATATTTTTGCCCTGTTATACAACATTCAGCAATGTTCTATTCACACATGATTAATATTTATATATTGATAGATATCTGTGCACATACACGCATATATATACTTATTTACTGCCTTATCTATCTATCTATCTATCTATCTATCTATCTATCTATCTATCTATCTAACTAGCTAGTTATATATATATATATATATATATATATATATATATATATTCACATTTAATATTTTATTTGTTTTGCAAGTATACTGGCTGATGCCCACTCAGGAACATGAAAGACTTGTTCAAGACATTGTCGCTTTCAAGTCCCCATATGTGGTCACCTAATTGTGTCAATTGCTTAACTAACTGATTTCCATCTTGTTAGTGCTTCACCTGAAAGGTACACACACAGACTTTATCAATTTTTTTTCCTTTCATAAATCCATGCTTTTTCACCATAGGGACCTGGTAGATGAGTGACCATGATAGGGGCAGTATGGAAATCACATTGGTCAGTAATCATGCTGGCCTTGAGGGTTCTTTTGCTTTGTTTTTTTTCTTTTTGTTTTTGATGATTTTCTTTTTTTTTTCCCATAATGCACCTACTATTCTTGAAGGTCACCTTGACATTTCTTTTGGTCACTTGACACAAAACATGAAAAAATATAAACAAGAAACGAATAAATGTCTCTCTTTTTTCATATGATCTACTTTCTTTAGATTTTCTTGTTTCATCTCATTTTTTTTCTTTTTTTCTCCTTTTGTCACCTATTTGTATTCTGTTTCTGGCTTACTTCAAATTATTCATTTTTTGAAAGAATTCATTTCACTAATAAAAATATTTTCTAATTTTTCTTACCTCATTTTTATTAAAACTATTTTGCTAATTTTTTTTTCATTTTTCTGTTCCTTTACTTACATTTCCTATTTTTATTTCTGTTTTTTCTATTCCTTTAATTTCTTATTTCTATTTCTGTTTTTCCATTTTGTCAATTTCCCATTTTTATTTTCTGTTTTTCTATTCTTTTATTCCTTTCCTTCCATTTCCCATTTCTGTTTTTTAATTACTTTCCGTCCATTTCTTTTCCTTCCATTTACTATTTCTATTTTTTGTTTTTTCTATTCTTTTACTTTCTCTCTGTTTTTTCTGTTTTTTTATTCATTTTCTTTGATTTTCCCTTATCTATTTCCTGCCTTTTCTATTCTTTTACATGCATCTCACATTTCTATTTCTGTATTTTCTATTCACTTTCCTTCCATTTCCCATTTCTATATTTTGTTTTTTTTCTCTATTCCTTTAATTCTATTCCCTGTATTTTCTATTTCTTTCCTTTTATTTCTATTTCTATTTTTTTATTCCTTTCCTTCCATTTCCATTAACTAGCACCTGTATTTACTATTCCTTTCTTTTGATTTCCCATTTCTGTTTTTTGTTTTTTATTCCTTTCCTTCCAATTCTCTCCTGCTATTTCACATTTCTGTTTTCTGTTCCTTTCCTTCCATTTCTGTTATCTATTCCCTGTATTATCTGTTTCTTTTCTTCTAATTCCCATTTCTGTTTTCTGTTTTTTTTCCTTTCCTTCCATTTCACTTATCTATTCTCTGTATTTTCTATTCCTTTTCTTCTAATTCCCATTTCTGTTTTCTGTTTTTTTTCCTTTCCTTCCATTTCACTTATCTATTCTCTGTATTTTCTATTCCTTTTCTTCTAATTCCCATTTCTGTTTTCTGTTTTTTTTTCCTTTCCTTCCATTTCACTTATCTATTCTCTGTATTTTCTATTCCTTTTCTTCTAATTCCCATTTCTGTTTTCTGTTTTTTTTCCTTTCCTTCCATTTCACTTATCTATTCTCTGTATTTTCTATTCCTTTTCTTCTAATTCCCATTTCTGTTTTCTGTTTTTTTTCCTTTCCTTCCATTTCACTTATCTATTCTCTGTATTTTCTATTCCTTTTCTTCTAATTCCCATTTCTGTTTTCTGTTTTTTTTTCCTTTCCTTCCATTTCACTTATCTATTCTCTGTATTTTTCATTACTTTCCTTTCATTTCTCATTTCTTTTTTTTTCCTATTCCTTTTTCTTCCACCTCCCATTTCTCCTTTCTGTTTTTACGTTTCCTTTCCCTACTCTGTTCTGCATGGTCATTATGATCATCCACTGCTTCAATGTCTTTTGCTTTGTTTTATTCTAATCTTCATTTTTTTTTCTTTATTTTGTACTTGAACTTTCAAGTATTCTTTTTTCTCTATCCCCTTGCTACCCCTAAGATCATATCACATTTTAATCAGTCTCTACTTTACACTGCTTATTGTTATAACTCTCTTCATTTCTATAATTTTCTTATTTTTAGAATATCTTTATTCTCCTCCTACTTGGTCTTTCATAGATCAGACCAGATCAGATTAGAATCAATGGTTCTTTGAATGATCACATGAGCAGAAAAGTCAACGTTTGGTACCAGCCCTTTTGCACACAATCAACTGCCTGTGTCCTCCTTAGGAATATCTAATCAGAGTAAGCAAATAAGAACAAAGACGTTGTTAAAGTAAGAATATCATTCACTTCATCATGATCCCAAAACAAAAGAAAAAAATAAATGAGAGAAACATAATCAAAGAAACCAAAAGAACAATACAAATAATTAAGGAGATTAACGAAGGAAATGCGAGGATGCAAAGTGGAATGGTGACAGTGGATTATGGCTGTTAAAACTTGAAAAAGAAGAAACTATGAAAAGCAGAGGAAGATAAGGTTAAATAAAATGGAAAAGAAGTGAGTTGAACTGAGTGAAAGAGTTAAAGAGAATGAGACAAAGCTTAAATATATTTGAATAGCATATTGAAAAAATAGATTATGTGGAAACAAAAAGAAACTATAAAAAAAGAAGAGGAAGTGTGAGATTAATGAAAATGGAAAGAGTAAGTGAGTTGAATTTAAGGGAAAGAGTTGAAGATAATGAGACAAAGTTTAAATAGATATTTAACAGGTAAGAAGGAAAAGGACACAGAAATGCAGGAACTATAAAAAGAAGAGGAAGTAGATTAAACAAAAGGAAAGAGTAAGTGAGTTGAATCAAGAGTTGAAGAGAATGAGACAAAGCTCGAAGAATATATGAATAGGTAAGAAGGAAAAAAAGGATTGTGAAACAAAGAAACTATAAAAAGAAGAGGAAGGCAGAGATTAACAAAAATGGAAAGAGTAAGTGAGTTGAATCATATGAAAGAGCAGATAGAATGAGACAAAGTTTAAATATATATGAATAGGAAGGAAAAAGGATTATGTAAAACAAAAAAGAAACTATAAAAGAAGAGGAATAGATTAAATAAAATGGAAAGATAAGTGAGTTGAGATAACCACAGAAAGTTAAAGAGACAGATGTAAAGTTTATATATATGAATAGGTAAGAAGGAAAAGGATTATGTGAAACAAAAAGAAACTATAAAAAGGAAGAGGAAGGTGTGAGATTAATAAATGAAAGTATAAGAGTTAACGCAAGAGTTAAAGAATGAGACAAAGTTTAGAATATACATGGAATAGTAAGAAGGAAAAAAAGGATTATGTGAAACAAAGAAACCATAAAAAGAAGAGGAAGGTGAGATTAATAAAATGGAAAGAATAAGTGAGTTGAATTTATGAAAGAGTTAAAGAGAATGAGACAAAAGTTTAAATATATATGAATAGTAAGAAGGAAAAAAAGGATTATGTGAAACAAAAAGAAACTATAAAAAGAAGAGAAATATGTATAGGGATGATTAAAATAAAAATGGAAAGAGTAAGCAGCTGAATTTATGAAAGACAAAGAGAATGAGACAAAGTTGAAATATATTTGAATAGGTAAGAAGGAAAAAGGATTATGTGAAACAAAGAACTATAAAAAGAAGAGTGAAGGTAGAGATTAAACAAATGTAGTATAAGTGGAGTTGAATTTATGAAAGAGTTAAAGAGAAATCAAGGACAAAGTTTAAACATATTTGAATAGGTAAGAAGGAAAAAGGATTAAAGAAACAAAAGAAAACTATAAAAAGAAGAGGAAGGTGAGATTAAATAAAATGAAAGAATAAGTGAGTTGAATTTATGAAAGAGTTAAAGAGAATGAGACAAAGTTCAAACATATTTGAATAGGTAAGAAGGAAAGGATTATGTAAAACAAAAGAAACTATAAAAAGAAGAGGAAGGTGAGATTAAATAAAATGAAAAAGAATAAGAGAATGAATTTATGAAAGAGTTAAAGAGAATGAGACAGCTTAAATATATTTGAATAGGTAAGAAGGGGAAAAAGACATTGAGAACAAAAAGAACTATAAAAAAGGAAGAGGAAGGTGAGATTAAATAAAATGGAAAGAGTAAGGAGTTGAATTTATGAAAGAGTGAAAGAGAATGAGACAAAGTTTAAATATATTTGAATAGGTAAGAAGGAAAAAAAGGATTATTGTGAAACAAAAAGAATATATAAAAAGAAGAGGAAGAGATTAATAAAAATGGAAGAGTTAAGTGAGTTGAATTTATGAAAGCATTAAAGAGAATGAGACAATGTTTAAAAATATATATGAATGGGTAATAGAAAAAAAAAGGTATTATATGAAACAAAAAGAAGAAAGAACATAAGAAAAGAACAAATTAAAAAAAAGATCAAGGTTAGAAGAAGCTATTTCTCCTTCTCAGAATTCATTTTTATTTTTAAGTTTTAAAAAGAATGAAAATAAATCTAAAAGAAAGAATTATAATTATATAACAGGCGAGAATGAAGAAAGTGTAAAATTGGAAAGCCATTAAAGAAAGTGAGTATGAATACAGAAGTAAGACTATAAAAGAATATAAAAAGAAAGTGAAAAGAAAAATGAGAAAATATTTTTGGTTAGAAACTCAAAAGATCAAATAGATAATTGTGTGAATAAGTGAAAATAGCAAAAAATATTAGACAAAGAAAGAAAATAACCAAAAAATTAAGTATAAACAAAACTGCAATGTAATCAGGGGAAGAAAAATGTAACAACTAAGAAAGAAAATAGTTTTTGAATAAAGGAAGAAAAAAGTCACTGAAATAAAGAAAAATTGAAAAAATAAGAAAACAGAAAAACAAAAACAAAAGTAAAAAACATGAAAAAGTAAAGAGTAACTAAAAAAAAAGAAAAAAGAAAAGCAAAAGCAAAAAGAAAAGGTTGTAGAATAAAGAAAGAAAAGAAGGAAAGGATTCTTTTTTCATGTGCTGTGTCCCTTCAGGACAGTTGTGTTCATGGCTCTCCACAATTTTCTACACTTTGTAACTCTTAATAAATTCTGTTGTGTTATCTTGCCTAAACCATGTTCTATCATCCATTTACACAAGCCTATTAGGTAGGTGATGCACTGTTTTTCTCTCTATCTTGTTTTTAGTTAGTCCAGTGAGTATCACATTTTCCAAGCTTTCTTTCCTCATTATGTGCCCTAGAAATTTCAAAATCTTCCTGATGTTGAGTGTCTTTTTTGTTTCCATTTTATCTAAAACTTTGTTCTCGTGTGTTCTGTTCATGGTATTCCCAGCATCCTTCTGTAGAAGTACATTTCTATTGCTTCAATTATTTTCTTCATACATAAGTCCAGCACTCATTGCTATATAGGAAGACTGGTATTGTGTAATGGTTCAATACTCTTTTCTTTGTTTTTAATGAATTTTTCCTGTTTCTGAATACTATGCTTAGCTTTTCAAAGGCACCTTTGGCTATCCTAAGGCACCTTTGGATTTCAGTGTCACATATTCTGTCTTCTGTTAAAACACTTACCAGATATTTAGATTGTCATATTTGTTTGATTTTGGTAAACCTAATTTGTAATTTACATGTTAGGCTGTACCTTGTACTAATCTCCATGCATTCTGTCTTTTTGCAATTTAGGTTTAGTCATTAGTGCTATCAAAATTAAGAAATTCAAAGAAAAATTTGTAAACATTAGATGGAAAAGAAAAGGCAAATAACAAAGATTAATAGAAAAATAAAATAAAAAGGAAAAGTGCTAAGAAGGAAGTTTAATAATGAAGTGAGCTAAAATCAGTCAGTGAATGAGGAAAAGTTTGAGTTTGAGTTTGAGTTTTATTTAACCGCATATCAACTTCTGTGGGTTAGTTAATGCCAAGAAGGTGGGGTTTTAACGTATTTTTTTAATGTTCAATTATAGTGAGAAGGTTGATTTAGTCAGATTTTTGTGAAATTTTTTTATTTTTTTTATTTTTAGAAAACTGAAAATGTCTTCTAGATTTGTATTAAAAAATGTTTTGCTGAGAGTAATTTTTTTCCTTCAGAAATGTGTTATGGCAATAATATTTTCTTCAAAAATATATTGTTGGTAATATTTTTCCTTCAAAAATGTATATTTTTCTATAAGTCTTTTTTTATGTATATATTTTTATAAAAGTCTATTTTTATACATTCATAGTGTTTTGATCCCAGTTTCCCCATAGCTAGGACCCTAACAGGTGCTACCACTCCAGGTCAGGATGGACCTGAGAACAACAATTAAGAGGTGGTTCTATGCTTCTCACAACCTCCCAACCAGAACTTTCAGTAAATTTGTTTTTAATAATAATTTCACACTAAGCAAGGCAGAAATACCACTCATGTGCAGTGGGTTACAGTGAGAGAATAAAAAAGTACAGAGCACCTCTGCTATTCATCTCAGGGTTTTCAACAGGCTCCAGAAGAGAATCTGCAATGTAATTGATCCCAATATGATAGCTTGATTCCAGCCACTTTTTCACTGACAGAATGTGTCTTTCCTCAGTCTCTTCTACAAATATTTTCATGGATTCATCTCTGAGGAGCTTAGCTCCCTGGTACCCTCTCTACAAGAATTTATTCAAGCAACCAGACTGGCGATAAGGCCCCACCTTTTTACAGTCAAAACAACCAAATTCATCTGCTATTTCAACTCTAGCGACTTCTCTATTTGCACTTCCCGCCTATGGAACTCCTTTCTGTATATTTGCTTCCCTGATAGCTACAATCTCCAAAAGTTTAAATGCAATGTCAATTGCCATCTCTTATCTCCTTGAATCCCAGACTTTTCTTTCTCTTTCCTCAACAACCTCTGAATCTTGTTCTTCCTTTTTCCCTTTACTCACACGCAACTTCACACCAGTATTCCCATCCTTCTCTTTCCCATTCTCTGACATCCTCTTAAACTGGTTCCTCTTTCTCTTCACTCTCCTCCAATGTAACTTTTCACTTTCCTCTTATGTAGATCCCTGTGTGCCAGTGGCAATACTGCCTTGCTTGGGGTGAAATGATAAGAAAAATATGTGTATATATGAATATATGTGTGTGGAATTCCCTTCCATATACTTGCTACCCTGACAGCTACAATCTCCAGGGGTTTAAATGTAAGGTCAATAAACACCTCCTAACACACTAACTGGCATCCATTCTCTCAAACACTCTTCCCATCTACCCAACCCATCTATCACCCTCCTTCTGACATTTCCTATATATAACCACACTTTCTCTTTACCTTCCCCTATGTAACCCCTTGCGCAATAGTGGCAGTGGAATGCCTTGTTTGGGGTGAAATGATTAAAACAAAATATATATATATATGTGTGTGTGTGTGTGTGTGTGTGTGTGTGTGTATGCACATGAACTTTAGATAAGCGTGTATATTTACATATATAATTATGATTGTATGTGTGTAATGCAGTATATTTAAATATGTTTGTGTATTTTGCATCATACACAAATGTTTCTTGCTTCTGCACACAAACACACATATATATATGTGTGAGCATCATAGATGAATATAAACAGGTGTAAAATTACAGAAAGAGCTTAATAAAGAGATAAACACAGATATGAAAAGCAAAAAATGTGATCTTTGGTAATCACAAAGAGGACATTAGGATTGCAGATCAAAAGTGATACAAAAGATGGACAGTTGCTGAGGAATCATTTTGGAATCTTGAATAACCAAAAAAGAGGGAAAGAAAAAATGAAAAAACCATAGCAACTAAGGACAAGCAGGGACATGGTCAGAAACCATCTAGCAGTAAACTGACCATCTGCTCTATCAAATTTAGCTGGCAACCACTTCATTAGGGAAGTGTATCATCGACATTTTATTTTTCACCTTAACAGTTACCATGGTCAAAACAATTGCATCCCATCTGTTGCCACAAATTAACAGCAGAAGAAGAAAGGAAAATCTGCAAAATCAGGTAAGATGATACACCTATATGTATGGCACAAGGAAAAGGTTATTATGGCAGGCTCATGAACATGTAGGTATTGGGCTTTATTTGTTATGTCAGGATTATCTGAATACTGTCCTGGTTAGTGCAGATGACAAAGCAGTGTGTTTTTTTAAAGCGGGATATGACGGATAGTATTTTTGATGATAATAAAAGTTAGAACTGTAAAAGCATGACTTTGAAAACACAGCATGCAGTCCATGGTGACTCTTAATGGTTTCAAGAGAAATCCACAAAAATAATAAAATCAACAAAGATAGTATTTTGAAAACTTATTTATTCATAAATTAACACAATTCAGGGTTCCTTGTTGGCAAATTCATTGATGACATTGTTGTAGAAAGTATCAATTTGTATCACACTTTATTTCATCTTGTTCAAAAGGAAGGAACAGCTATCTCCTCTTCTATTTTGTTTATTTCTTTTATCGCTCACTCATCTTGTCTTTCAACACTTTGTTTCACTCAGTTTTTTCATGTTCTCTCTGCCTGTGTATGGAACTAATAGAAACTTTCTGGGACCCTAACAGGTGCTACCACTAAATGTATTAACTAAGCTAAATGAACGCATTTTTTTTCAATCATTTAATCCCAAGCAATGCAATATAACCCCTAAGATGCATGAGGTTACCGAGTATTAGAGTATATGAGATAAACTACAGTTAAGGAGAGAGAGAGAGAGAGGACAACAAAAGATCAATAATTAAGAAAACAAACGATAACGATTGACATTGTATTTAAATTTTTGAAAATCAAAGTTGATTGGGAAGCAAGAAACCGGAAGAGAGTTCAACAAGTGAGAAGTACAAAAAAAGAAACTGTTAGCATAGAACTTAGAGTTACATCTAGCTATTTTAATCATAAATTCATAAAACCTTGCCACCATTATAAATATGTAAGATAAAATTTTCCTCAGAAATCAAAGAGATAGAAATTTTGATTTTTGTTTGTTTGTTTGTTTAATGACCTATCAATCTTTATGGGATCATTTAAGGTTATTACAAATGATTTTGGGTAAGGTTATTTTATTTTTACAACATTTTTCTTTTTGAGTATCAAGATTCATTGGGATTTGTTTTTATGAGCAGGGTCCTTAAGTCCTACCCTTGTTATTTAACCCATAACTGGAGGGAAGGGACAGATTAATATCTTTCCAAAGGGTACCAGTGGTTAAGTAAATGCAGGGTATTCAACTGGAAGTCAAACTCGGCTCACTGATTTCTCTTTCCGAGCCGATATCCACTGCACCACAACGCACATCCATCACTATATGCTTACAGCACCTGGTATTCCCAAGTGGTCAGCCATCTAAGTAATGACCAGGCTCAACATTGCTTAACTTTGATGACTGAGCAAGAACCAGTGTATTCAACGTGATAGGCCGTAAGCCAGAAATTTTGAGAAAATTATCCCAAATCCAACGACCAGTTATTATTTTTTTTTATTATACAAAAATTATTTATCCTAGAAAAACTAAATCTAAGCCATGCAGTGTATGCATTGCATATGTCAACTCTTTGATACTAAAATATAATATTTTTGGCTATACAGATTAGAATTATAACACTCATTATTGCTATTGTTTTGATGAGCTTTCCTTTTTGGTTCCTTTACTTTACAACCTTAGGTGCAATACTGGGTTGGCAGCTAGGTCTCATCTTCTACAGTTGAAATTGCTTGATGCAACCATAAGTTCTATGCTAACAGTTTCTTCTCAAGCATGACTCACCTGTGGAACTCTCTTCTGGTTTCCTGCTTCCAAGCTAATTTTGATCTTCAAAATTTAAATGCATTGCTAATTGTTATCTTCTGTTGTCTTTTATTGTTGTCTTTTTTTTTCTAAAATTCTCTCGTACATGCTGTAACCTCTGCATCCAATTCATTTTGTTGGGGCCTAAATTCTTCACAGTATATTTTTTATTATTAATTCTCCTTTTGCCAACCTGTCTTCTGTTAAATACTGCTTAACCTGTTTTTGCATAGTAAAGCAACAGACAGTGTCTTGTGTGTGTGTGTGTGTGTGTGTATATATATATATATATATATATAAATATATATATAAAGTGACATCTAAATTACATAAAAATGAAAATTTCTGTCAGAGTGATTTGTTACATGGTGCTCTTTTTCTCGTAGACAGTGCTCATCTGACCCTACTATACTGTGGATTTGACAAATTAAAAAAAAACAACACACATGTACAAAATCAAAAAATATAAAATGGTAACAATTTACCCATCAAACCTTGTATTTGTGTGTGCGTATATATATATAGTATATCGAAGCAGCAAGTAATTTTCTAAACATATTATTATTTATTAATTTTCTCCTAAGCTTTCGGCTCACATGAGCCATCTTCGTAAATAAATTATTATAAATAATTATCCAAATGTTGGAGAATTTTTGTCTTTATTTTCAACAGAAATTAAAGCAAAAATACGACGTTTAGAACGGCTCATGATTAAACATAATAGACATTCATTGTCTCTTATATTTAACAGCATATGTTTAGAAAATATATATATATATATATATATATATATAGCAATTGGAGTCTAACCGTACTGATGAGCTGTGATACGGCGAAACAGATCTTTCTGCGGATGACAATATTTACGCTCTCACACCCTGATTGAGCACTCTGGGAAAATAGTAGACTTTGATAAACAGTAGCTACTCTGGCATGTACGCATCGCTCATTCAGTGAAATGAATTAGAGCACTCTAGCTACTGGGTGTGTATAATGATATGCGCTAAAAAGTCTGCCTACTTCCACCAAATGCCCATAGCCCAGGGGTAGAGTCGCCGACTGACGCCATTTCGGTTGGGTTTCAATCCTGGGTCAAAAAGCAATCGGAGTCTAACCGTACTGATGAGCTGTGATACGGTGAAACAGATCTGTCTGTGGATGACAATACTATATATATATTGGTCAAGATTTAAGAAACTCAAGTGTACAAAGTTTTGTATTTTTTAAATTGCAAAAAATCTATTTGGATTATTGATGCCAAGCCCTTCAAAAAATCACATTTATTTTTTCAAAGAGCTTGGCATCGATAATCCAAATAAAATTTTTTGTAATTTAAGAAAATACAATATATATATATATATATATATATATATTATGTTTTAGAACATGTACATAATTTTTTCTATATATGTCCTCTTCTCTACAATCATATGGTTGTTTCAATGTTTGGACTCCAACATATCATCGGGAGAAGGAAAGAGTCTATGATATGTTGGAGTCCAAACATTGAAACAACCATATGATTGTAGTGAAGAGGACATATATAGAGGAAATTATGTACATGTTCTAAAACATAATATATAATAAATATTCACAGCTCTATACATCTTATATCAAGCACTGTTTTAAATTAATGTTTTGGACAGGAAAAAATCTTTTCTTTTCTCTCCTCGTTCTATACTCACTCGGATATATATATATATATATAAAACAAAAAGCTAAACAGCCAAGTGAACAAAACAGATGAATATATCAAGCAGGTTTCAAAGAAAAAATCAGGAAGAAGTACAAAAATGTTTTTAAAAAAAGTGCTCAATCAACAGTGAGAACAAAAATGCAAATATCAACACAAAAGGAAGGTAGAAAACAACCACTCCTAATGTATGATAAAAAAAGTGCTCAATACAAAAGTTAAAGATGAATATTTAGAGCAAAGATATTTAATCATTTCACCCCAAGCAAGCAGTAATGTCACTAGGACACTGTGGGGCTACATGTAGTGAAAGAGAATGAGAAAACTTTTGTAAGGAGAAGTGAAACAAGGACAATAATGAAACAGAGTTCAGGAAAACATTCATTTGACATTGCATTTAAATATTTAAAGATGGTGGCAGGGAAACATGAAATCAGAATAAAGTTTCATAATTAGAAGTGTGTAAAAGGAAATTGTTAGAATAGAACTAACAGTTGCATCCAGCTGGTTCAACAGTTAAATGGTGAGACCTAATTACCAATTTAGTAGAACACTTAAATTCATACCTTGAAGGTACTAAGAAAAAAATCTTATCAGAACAGTTGCCATGAAAATAAATTTTTAAGTAAAATTGGATGAAAAACAGATACTTGTACTTAAAATCTGAAAGAAACATTTGAAATTTCTTGGATGCAAAATGAGGAAAGTGGGATTGGAGAATTTGACAGGCATGTGACACATTAAAGACAGAAGGAGCAGAGGGAAACATTCTACAAACTACCAAACAGCTTTTGTAAATGCATGGCAGAGCAGGAACTGTACAGAGATAGAAAGGAAACAAATATGACTGAGCACTACTAATTATAGGAAGCTGTGGTGAGACATGGTCACCAGAAGAAAAAAATTATTATAATACTAATTTCTAGATGATAGAAAATACAGTGAAGCAGTTTTTGGATATATTTGAAATAAGTGGAGTATTTTATTCACTTTGGTCACTAGTGGCATAAAATAGAAAGAAACGGTAATTTTTGTGAATATTTAAAATCTGTACTTTGCTGTTTCAAGAACACTGAATCTGCTTGTTATCATTCCAAAAAAAGAAAAGAAAATTTCTTTGAAATAATCTGTTCGAAGAAATTGCCTGAATATTTTCATGCTGATTCGTAATCTATAAATGGACATTTTCAAAACATGAAACATTTCTTTAAAGGCAAATGCTTTTTCCTAAGTTAAGGCTGCAAGTTTATTGAAATGGAAGCAAAAATAAGCAAAAAACAAAACAAAGAAAAAACAGAAACACACCTGTTCCCTTAAAAAAACTAAAAACTAAAACAAAAAACACTTCTAGCTTTTTAGTTGGTTCCTTTCAGTGAATTACTCTCTTCTTCAACGAAGATCCAGATTTTTTTCTTTTAGGTTTTTATCCAAACCAAAGTTGAAGTGGAAAGCAAGGTTCTAAAAAAATAAAAAATAAAAAAAATCACTTTCCTCCTACTTTTTTTTTTTCTCGAATTCATATATAATTCTTAAAAACGTTGGATTTAGGGTAACATTTTTTTTGTGTAATCTCATCCAAAGAGGGGGTCAATCATCTCTGCAAGTACTTCAGTAACAGCCATCTTTCGAGGCTTGTGGCTTGTTGAATTTAAGAAGATTTTTTTTTTGTATTTACTTTACATAATTTTCCCATTATTAAGACTGACTATCTTTTAAAAAAATGGCAGCTTCCTTTTAAGTTTTTGTGAGAGAAACATTACAGATATTTTAAATTTATTTTATACATGCATGATCAAGAGAAATCTTTCTTTCTGGGTCTCCATAAAAAATTGAGAGGACAGAGCAAACCTCTAATTTAAATCTATTTAGCTTATTTTTTAAGAATCAAAAAGATATTATATCTATTAATGTTTTGCTTACTTTTCAAGAATCTTAAAAAAAAACTGACTTTAGAAGTTCTCATTATACAACTCACTCACACAGAGAATTTTTTACTAGATCCCCCCACCTCAAAAAATACCTAAAAAAATCAAGAAAGCTAACACATTTTATATCAGTTTTGAAAATACAATAGGCTCATATTCAAACCATGTTGTTAAAAGATTGCTGTCTTATTTGAGATGATCTTACATACTTAGTGTCAAGGTCAAATAGGATTGCTAAATATTTCTGAAACATTTTTATGGATTTTTTCTAAATAGAACTACTTTTCTTCCGTTTGATAATTTCTGTAATGTTTACCATGAATAGCAAATGCAATATTGAGAATTAGAATTGTAGAACCAAATCTTTCATCTACTTTTATCGCATTTTTCTGTTCTTCTGTTTTTCTTGAAATGTTTATCTTTTAGTCAATAAATGCTTGTCTCATTGATTTAATAAGCTTATTTGCATAAGAAATGGAAATATTCTTACTTCTTACAAAGTACATTTTATTGAAAGCACAAGTTTACAAAACATCACTAACTCCTTACTATTCAGTCCTGTTCAAGCAATCTTTACAAAATTTGGTAAGTTTTTCAAGAAGGCACTGAGGATCCATTCTTTTGACAGCATCTTTCTAGTGCATTTAACAGTGTTGTATTGTGGAATGAAGAGATACACAGAGAGATGTAGATAAACTACTTTATTAACAGAGTGGTACAACCAAGATGTATATACAATATTTACAGTCTCTCGCAGTAGTAGGTGTTACTTCCTGAAGTCTGTGATATTGACAACCTCCGTGCTAAGCGCACATTGTTTTTTATACATCTGGGTGACTGGATGTCACATGGTACAAGCCATGACGCAATAAACAGAGAGAAGCAAGGTTTTCTCTGATGTCCATGGTTAATGTCAATGTACATCAGATATTTTTTAGAATTTCAATGCCATACAGAAAGATGCTGAGAATACTTTGGACAGAATATGTGAGCAACAAAGAAGTTTTGAAAAAATGGAAATGAAAAGAACACTGAAAAAAGAGTTGAAATTACTTGAGGAAACATAATTAGAAAAGACGATTTGCAGAATTTGACACTCACAGGGAGAAAGTGCAATAAAAGAAATGAAGAAGAATGCCTTTTTATTTACAGGGGATATGTTCTGTGGTCTCATATGTATGCAGATATGTGAAACTGTAAATAATAATGAATTGTTTGTATGATTTTTCTGTTGAAAATTGTCCTGGGTATGATGATAAATTAAATCTGGCAGCAAGGCTTCTGATTAGAAGAGTGCAGGTTTTAAGAAGTGTAGAACCCCCTCCAAATCACTGTTGTTTCCAGGTCCACACTAACCTAAGGTGATAGCACCTGTTTGTGTCCCCGCTATGGTTAAATAGTCTGCAAGAGACTGTATATATTGTATATACATCTTGGTTGTACCACTCTGTTAATAAAGTAGTTTATCTACATCTCTCTGTGTATCTCTTCATTCCACAATACAACACTGTTAAATGCACTAGAAAGATGCTGTCAAAAGAATGGATCCTCAGTGCCTTCTTGAAAAACTTACCAAATTTTGTAAAGATTGCTTGAACAGGACTGAATAGTAAGGAGTTAGTGATGTCTTGTAAATTTGTGCTCTCAATAAAATGTACTTTGTAAGAAGTAAGAATATTTCCATTGCTTATGTAAATAAGCTTATTAAATCAATGAGTCAAGCATTTATTGACTAAAAGAAAAACATTTCAAGAAAAACAGAAGAACAGAAAAAATCAAAACACTTGGAAAGTTAAAAAATACATTTTATAGTGAAATAACCAACAATACATTTTTGTAATGAAATTACCAGCAACACATTTTCATAAAAAATATTTACCAACAACAATATATCTACAAACTAGGTATCTAAAAAAATATGTTTACCCTGAATATATAAAATTATGCAGTATAGTATCTGTTGTAGAAGGCATAAAGTTGCATTCAAAAATATTAGACTGATGCAATTAAATTGCATACACAAATAACCCACAGAGGTTGATATGCAGCTAAATGAAATCCATTAACCAACCTTGCATAATAATTTATCAACATCATGCAATATCATTATGGTCCTGGGTATGACAGTAAACTTCATCTGGCAGCAAGGCATCTGATTGGAAGGTTGTGAGGAGCATGGAACCACTTCTTAATTGTTGTTGTTGTTCTCAGATCAACCCTGACCCGGAGTGGTAGCACCCGTTAGGGTCCCAGCTATGGGCAAATAGTTAAACCCCAAACTGGGGTCAAAACACTATGAAAGTATAAAAATATACTTTTATGAAAAAATATACATTTCTGAAGGAAAAATATTACCAACAATATTTAAAAAAAGAAAAAAAAGAATTATTACTATAACACATTTTTGAAAGAAAAAAGTTATTCTCAGCAAAACATTTTTAAATACAAAACTAGAAGACATTTTCAGTTTTTTAAAATAAAAGAGAATAAAAACAAAAAATTTTCATCAAAATCTGACTAAATCAACCTTTTCACTATAACCAAACATTAAAAAAAATACCTTAAAACCCCTCCTTTTTGGCATTAAATAACCTGCAATGGTTGATATGCCATTGAACAAAACAAATTCTATCAATAACATTAACAAATAATATGTCTGAATTTCTGGGATGAGGATGTATCATTATTTACATCATTTACAATCAGACTAATGTCCTCATCTTTGCTGTTGTTATTAGAACATTTTGGCCATTGTGACATTTAAGTCTATCAATCCTGGTAACCTTTGAGATGAATCTTTTATTTAATATATGCTAGTCAATTGTTTTCACTTTGATGTCCATGCATGAATTTTGTGGTGTAATAATTGCAAGCTCAGTCCCTGTTCCAGATAATTTTAATTGTCTAAATATTGGGTCAAAAGCTTAAGTTCATAGTGACTTTCAGTAGGTGATATTAGAGCCTCTCATTTCATTCAGCACACAATTGAAATTTATGACATATAAACATATGATAGGTGATATCTTAATGCTGTAAAAATAGAAAAAAAATATGTGCTATTTATAGAGATGGTGCCATAGCTGAGAGTACATTTTATAAGTGATTCAGAAGCAGGAATTTTGATCTGGAAGACCAAAGCTAGTCTGGCAGGTTCATTAAATTCACCATTGATCATCACTTGGTCATCATTGATGATGACCAAACTGAAATGCTGATTAAAAATAATATCCATCACACAACTTGGAAACTTTTCCTAGTTTTGACATATGTTTTCATAGTATTATTTTGCCTTGTTTTTTTTTCTGACTTCAAGACAATAAAGACCAAAAATATAGCAGGTGAGACCAAGAAGTGGTCTATTCTTATTGATTAGAAATAAATCCCAACATGAGTGTGTAGAGTTGGTGTATAAATTTGGAAAGGAGATATTTTATGCAATAATTTCTATGCAATTAAAATCAATAGAAGTCAGGAATTTTATTGTTTGAGTTGTTAGAAGTCAGTTTCATCACAAATCTGCAATCATTGATATTGTTGAAGCTGAAGGAGGAATATCTTTTCAAATACCAATATTGTTATATGCTTTTACTTCTTCACAGAAGTTTTAAGCATTTCTTAATTATTTTTCTCTCTATATAGTCTTTGAAATATAAGCGAATTGTAAAAATTTAAAAGCCCTTGATACATGAATTGCTACCAGGTGTTTGTGTCTCATAATTGTTTTTATATATTTTTCTCAAGCGTGGCAATAATGTCAATAAAATACAATAGACTGCCAGGAGTGAAATTAGAAGGAAAGACTTTACAAGGAACTGGAAATCCAATCTTAAACACGAAACAAGTGATAAACATCTACTCTTGTTTAAAAGACCAAGGATTAGTATAAACTGGACAATGGGATGATCTATCTAAATGTGTATTCAACAGAAAAAAAAATCAGAATTTGGGTAGAGACATTAAAAGTATAGAGTTAAAGTAGAAGGAACTGGAAACCCAATCCTAAACAGAAAACAATGGAAAAACTTCTACTTCTGTTCAAAAAACTAAGGAAGAGTGTGAAGCAGACAATATACCAACTTATCTACTATACTAAACAGAAAAGATTTTAATGAACCAAATTTTGTTTTGATAAACTCTGCTAAAATTCCACAAGAATGCCTCATTTTATCCTGCTGAAAAGGAAATGAGACACTGCTGACCACTTGAAAAAACTGCCTGCAGTCAACGAAAGCAAAGTTGTGTGTCTTTTAGGATAGGAAAGGCATTATATATTATGACCTCCTTCTGCAAAATAAGACATTGAATTCAGACAAGTTTTGTTGTCAAGTGAACCAATTAAAGACTAATAAATGAAAAGCATCTTGAATTAGCCAACTGAAGCAGTGTTGTCTTCGATCACGTCAATTCCAGACCCATCAGAAATTGATATATCTAGGCTATGATGTTCAATTGCACCCACTGAACTTGCACCTTTAGATTAGCACTTATGTCGATCCCTAAAAAAGTTTCTGAATAGGAAGAACTACAATTCTCTAAAAACCTGTAATAACCTCTGAGACCAGTTAATCATCCAGGAAAATGCAAAGTTCTGGGAGGATGGAATCATGAAGCTGCCTCAAAGATAGTGAAATGGTAGAATGCAAGAATATACATGCAGTGTTAATTAAGTGTATGTACAAATTTCTAAATATGGTCTTTAAAATACCGTTAAAAACACTATAAACTTTATTTTGGACCCAATATTTAGTATAAGTTGTTGTTGCTGCAGTAAAATCTAATAAAGCATCACCAGAAGGGAACTGGTAATAGAAAACTACATGAGCTGCTACAGACAAATGAAGATAATATTATCTGTTCAATAACTACCCTATCAAAAGGGCGTAGAATCTACCAACTACATCCTCAGAAGAGGAGGTCTGACATCTTCTAAACAAAGCCACACTTACCAAGTAAATGCTTATAAACTCAAGTATCAGTTATTAATATTTAGCTATCCAATCCAGTACTTAAAGACTCAGAGAAGAACAACCAATAACTGCCTGTAGACTAAAGTATTAATGATCAATATTTTTCTATAGACATGTCACATACTAAGTTGAGGATATCATCTCTCGGTTGTGCATCTGTCTTTGGGGAGAGTGCAACTCATTTGTTTCTCTGTTTGTGGACAGAAAAAATACTGAGTGGTGCCTGGTCCCAGACAACAGCTGCTTGTGGCCGTGATCCCTTCACTGCACTAGGGAAGGGGGATCAGTAGTCATACCAATGTCAACACAACCAATGGTTGCAGGGACTGGGCAAGTTTTTGGCCTTTGGCTTGGGTGTGCATACTTGGGTTCCCCACATAAATATAACCAGTAGATTTAAGTATAAATTGTTAATATGTACCAAGAAAACAAGTTTTTCTTTTATTAAAGGCCAAGCTATTGGGCATGTCTTTCCCAGAACTGAAAGCCTATCTCAAATATCACTGTTTCACTGGTAGTGAAGATTTTTAATTTTGACTTGGATTTAAAGCAGTTCACTTTTGTCATCGACTTAAGAAATTTAAAGAAAAATGTAGAATTTACGAACCTAATTTATTTGCCTTTTCTAAGGTCTTATTACAATCCTATTATAATTGTGCTTGTCCTACCCTTTTTTATTTTGCACAGCCATTCAACTGGAATTTAAAATTGGCTTTCTGATTTCTTATTCTGAGCCAATATCCACTACTCCACAATGCATGTCCTTGAATTAATTAGCCATATTAAAGACAGCTTTGATGAAACTTCTTATGATTATAGAAGTATCTAGAAAAAAAATGACTGTTGAAAATGAATGTGTTAGCAGTAACATTGCCATTAATGTTTTGATAAATTAAATCTGGCAGCAAGGCTTCTGATTAGAAGAGTGCAGGTTTTAAGAAGTGTAGAACCCCCTCCAAATCACTGTTGTTTCCAGGTCCACACTAACCTAAGCTGATAGCACCTGTTTGTGTCCCCGCTATGGTTAAATAGTCTGCAAGAGACTGTAAATATTGTATATACATTTGTGCAACTCATTGCTTCTTCTTCATGCATCATGTTTTTCTCCACTTACCTCTCTTCCTTGTTATTCTTAACACTTTTCTTTTTGGTATTTCTCACAAACCCTCTTCTGCCACCTACTTGCTCCAGCTCACCAAGTATGTCTCACATTGCTTTCCTCTGTCTCTGTTTCCCTCTATCCTGTGAGTATTAGATTCTTTAAGACCTCCTTCCTCATTACATGCCCTAGAAACTGCAGCTGTCTCTTCCTGATGTTAAGTAAAAGTTTCTTTTCCCTTTCCTTTCTCTCCAAAACCTTGTCATTGCTCATATCTTTGGTCCATGGTATCCTCAACATCATTCTGTAGAACCACATTTCTGTTGCTTTGAATCTCTCCTTCATCTTTGAGGTGATCATCCAGAATTTGCTGCCATATAGGAAGACAGATATCACATAACAGTCCAGTACTATTTTCTTTGTTTCCAACAAAAATCTTCTGGTCTGTCAATACACTGCTTAGCTTTTGAAGTGCGTCCTTGACCATGCCAATGTGCCTTCAGATCTCAGTGTCACACTTTTTGTCCTCTGTCAGAACATTTTCCAGGTATTGATTTTAGTATTCCCAGCCTGTGGTCAGCATGTTAGGCTTCTCTTTTGCTGATGACCATGAATTCAGTTTTCTTGTAGTTTACGTTTAGTCTTTTCTTCTTGCTTTCACTTGTTACCCTTTTTAGGAGGCCCTGTATTTTCCTTTCTGTGTCAGCTATCAGCACTGTGTCACCTGGATATCTTATAGTGTTAAAATTGTGACTGCAAATGACAAATCCTGACAGAGCTTCTAGTTCTCTCAGAATTGTTTTACTGTACAGGTTGAATAGGTCCAGTGAGAAGACACATCCTTGTCTTACACACCCTTTCTGCTGAGTTCATTTGCTTATGTTATCTAAAAATATCAGATTAAACTTATTGAATTTAATTATCACATTAACTTTGCATAACAATCTTATTATTTTTCATTAATTTGTTGTATAAAATCATATTTGCTCCTAGTTGATGTTTTTTAAGGAAAACTAAAATAAAATTCAACATACTTTTTAAAGTACCTTTTACAAAGAAAAGCACAAATTACTAAAATAAAATACCATTTTATCATCAATATATTTGTTGTTATGAATAACAATATCATAGAAAAATATTTTAAATCAACTTTATGCTACAAACAATTGAATTTTTAAATATATTTAACTGCATAAAAACAGAATTGAAGAAAAAAGTCTTTGGAAGAAAATTTATTAAAAATTAAGCATAAAAACATTAAAATTAAATTTATGAGAAAGACTGTAACAATTATAATAAGCAAGATTAAAAAAATAAGATGAATAAATAATTTGTTTACATCAATAAAGTAAAATTGTCACATTTCAGTATCAGAAACGTGGCAAAGATTCTCTGTATCTTTTTTTAATTTGTTAGAAACAAAAATACAAATTATGTAAAAATAAATAGTTGATCATTAGTATATTTGCTTTTATGGATAAAAATGTTATATAGAAAAATATTAAATTAACTTCAAAGTAGCAAGACCTAAATTATATTATTAGGACTTTGAATAAATTCTTGCTGATTTTTCATGAAAAGTAATGTTTTATTTACAAAAATTAGTAAGAAATATGTCAATGAAAGTATTGTCTATTGCTAGCCACAATTTCTCCATGCTTACTGGCAGAATTTGAATTCCACATTGGTAAAAGAAAACATCTTTTGAGGCTAAACCCAAGTCAACCCATTTTTTGACATCTTCATAATAATGAAAGTGCTGTTCAGCTAGGCTATGTGCCATTGATTGTAACAAATAATAATCAGACAGAGTAATGTCTTGTGAATATGGCAGGTAGGGCAGGACTTTCTATTTAAGCATTTCCAAGTAGGTTTTCATCTGGTTTGCAACAAGTCGCATGTTGTTATATTGCAAAATGACTTAGTTGTGTCTCTGGTCATATAGCAGCTGTTTTTTCTACAATGCTCAGCTCAAATGCATCACTTGCAGTCTATATCAATCTCCTGTGATGGTTTCAAATAAGTTTAAGTAGCACACTAAATGCATAGCAGAAGGTTCAAGTCATGGATATTCAGCTTTGCCACCAATGTTGATGCATGGCCAGGCTTACTCCACAATCTTCCATGCATAGGATTATCATAGTGTATCCAGTTTTTATTGCCGGTCATGATACAATGCAAAAATCCTTTCCTTTTCTGTCACTGAAGCAGCTGTTTATACATGACAAAACGCTCTTCAATGTTTCTCAGCTTCAACTCATATGACAACAAATTTTTTTGCTTTTGAATCATTCTTAATGCTTTCAAATGTTTCAAAACTGTTGTGTGAACAACTCCTAATAATTCTGCAAGTTCAGCTTGTACCTGACATTAGTCTTCATATAGTAAGTCTTTCTCTTCATAAGTCTTTGTGTTCAAAGTTTTTTTGGTGAGCCAGGGTGCTCTTTATCTTCAACATCAAAATCTTTATTTTTCAAACATCTAAACCAATATCTGCATGCTGTTTATAACAGAGTCTCAACAAGAATTCTGTGTGCTTCAGTTGGAGATTTATTTTGAATAAAGTAGTGAAGTAAAATTCCCTTCAAATAAACTTTCTTTGGCATGAAATCTAACATGTTTAATGCTATGAAAAACAAAGTTGTTCATACTTAGGTGAAATGGCATACATGGAATTTAAAGCTTGCTTATAGTACTTTCTTATAAATGTCTTATCATCTAAATCTACATGCATGCAGTTCTGGGAATGACATCTGTGGAAAAAACAAAGAGTACTTATTGAAGGTCCTAATAATTTATTGAATTTTGCACAAAAACATTAGTTTTAGCATTGAAAATATGATATAGCAAATCCAAAGGAAATAAATCTTATGCTTACATCTAAACTTATTTATAAATGGAACTTTGTGTGTGTGTGCATGTGTGTCCGTTACCTATAGACTCTGAAAAGACTGAACCGATTTTCTTGAAAATTTACACAGTTGTACTATAAGTGTTTGTGAGTGTTCTTAGCTAGGTTTTGTGTCGAGGTACACCCAATAAATATTGAAAATTGATAATCGAAAAAATCGGGTTATAGAAGGAGTAGTCTGATTTTAATCAAATTTGATACACACATAGACAAAGACATAAGAAACGATATTCAGAAGTTTCAAGGTTGCAGTTCTTACAATAGTGCAGAAAATCGATTTATATATATATATATATATATATATGTAAAAGGCAAATGTTTGTGTGTGTGTCTGTTTATCTGCCTGTATTTTTTTCAGCCCTTTTATTTTAGATTTTACTTCAGGTTTGGCTCTAAGTAGGTATAATTGTAGTTCTTAGTCTCAGCTATGATACCATTTACTCAGAGGACTTATTTAGCCTTCAAAATTCAGTTTACGATGAAAAAAACTTATACCAGGAAATCAAAATTTGATTTACATCCATTCATTTTTTTATTTCAGTCTACAGTTTCACTTTAACTGGAAACAACTATTGCTTTTTAGTCTTTCATGCCAACGTCCAAAGAGTCTGAGCTCCAGGACCATGGATTAGTTTTAAAGGTTTCATTACACCCGAGCAATGCTGGGCTATACTGCTAGTCAATTAGTAAATGTAAAAAAGCAAAAAAATTCTTAGGTCAACTACAGCTGCAAAATACAACAAACCAAAACTAAAACTAAAATCTTCACTCCCAGTCCAATGCCAAGACTTGAGACAGGCCTTCAGTTCTAGGTGAGATATGCATGACAACTTGATCTTTAATAAAGAACACTATGTTAGTGCATAAATGACCAATATTTACTAAGAGGCTTAAGTCTAATAAAAACTGATTTTGAAATAACTCAACAATGGTTGATAAGTGATAAAATTCACCAGTCCAACTAAATTTTGTTCAATAAATTAATAACAATAATTACTATATAGTGCATGTATTTTTTTCTCAAAACTTCTTGCTTAAAGAGATTGCCCTTCAACCCTGGACATTATTCTAAGATGTTTATTTTTTAATGTATGCAAACAGCATGAAATAAATGTTATCCATACATCTTTGTTCACTTGAATGACTTTTAGATGACTTCAAGAAAAAAAAAAACTATTGAACATCCCTGAACAGAAAATCTAAGTAGGATATACAATCTGAACAAAACTTTTGATGCATCTAATAAACTGGAAAACTGTTTTATAGACTAGATGCTTCACTTTCATTAGATAGCCTTCTTCAGGGTTAGAATGACAGAATTTTTTTTGTGTGTGTGTATGTGTGTGTTGTTTGTTTGTTTTATAATATTCATTAATTGATTGTTTTAATTTTTAATATTTACAATCAATATTAACCATATATTTTCTGGGAAATCAGACAAAATGGAAAACGGTTTTATAGACAGTGTTTTGCCTTCATTAGCTTCTTGTATTTTTGTAAAAACAACATAAAAAATTATGTAATAAGAATAAAGAAATTAGAGTTGATTCAAGTCATGTTTATTTATTTTTCTCTTTTTTTTCCTCTTTACGTCTCTTTTCTTTCTTGTTGTGACATCCTTTGTAATTGAATGGTTAATTTCTGGCACTTCACCTTTGTTTGCCAAATTAGATATTAGCACAAAACATCTCTTGAAATATCATCAATATTACTAAAATTGCATCAACTTATCTTAATTCTTTTCACATTATAAAGAAGAAAACTCTTTTTAGAAGTTCATTTTATTTTATATTCTTCTCTGTTTCCTTTGTATTTTTTAATACAGTGAATCAGAAAGTTTATTTATTCTACTCCCTTTTTTTTTTTTTTGGTTTTTATTTTTCTTTTTCCATGGGGGCAGTCTCAATATGAGTTTCTAAGTATATTATAAAACATTTTGCATGAACAGAAAATAAAGGGAAGATTTTTTTTTCTGTTTTTTTTTTTTTTTTTTTAACATTTGGGTCATGTTTTGTCAAGACAGAACCTATTAATCAAGCTTATTCAAATATTTTCATTGCCAAGGCTCTTCATTTTCATTTCTACGACCTTCACTCTCCCAGCCTTTTCGAATAATGCTGTCCAAATTGAATAGTAAAACTCTTTACAATGTATCTAAGAATTTGAAACTGGCTGATCAGATAATTTTTTTTGTCCTTCAAATCCTGTTCCAATTCTCCCTTCATGAGTAATGAAACACAACAAAGCTCTTAACTTTGACTTGCCAAAAAAATGATAAATAAAGAAGGTATTCTTGGGATATATGATTGGCCTGTTTAATAGGAAATCTTTGGATATTTTTGAGATTTAAGAAAAGAATGAATGTCTACACCTTACATTATCTTTATCACTGTTATATTTTTGAAGAGAATTGTTGAAAAGGTGTGTCATCAACTGTGATAAAAAAAAGCAAGCTGAAAAAGAAGTCAATATTCAAAGTTCAAACAAAAATTATTGGGCTGTATCATAAGAAAAAAATATCTAAGAAGTTCATTTATTCATTTCTGTCCTCTGTATTGAGAATTTACAGTTCAAAGATATTTCAATTAGTGTCATATTTTCAGGTAAACAAACATTGCACTGTTTTTTTTTTTATGTAAGCTATATTCAAGCTGTGGGTAATATTATAGGAAGATAATCAAAGAATACAACAAGAAAAATATTCCGACCATCAATTCAAAACATTCATTTGAAAATTACAATAGAATGAAAAGAGCAATCATTGGCATAATTTATAAGAAGGAAGGTAATACTTTTCTTTCATAAATTTTTACCTGAGATTCTTATGTAATGACTCCAAATGCAAGGTTTATTTGTCCTTTACCTTAGATAATATGCCAGCTATAATTTGGCCTAAAAATGTCATGCATTGTTATTTAAAGAAAGGTTCCATTTTGTTAATGAGCTTCACCAACCCAATGCTAGTGCTCCAACTACAGACTCCTACATCTTTGATTACCTAATCACTGTTCACAAAAGATGAACAAATATTGACATTATTCATTATATTACAAACTTAAAACAAAAAGGATAAAAATAAAGCCTGAAGTTCAGTGTTAAGAAGTATATCTAGACAAAAATGAAAAAGGAACTGTAGAGAAAAGAAAGAAAATGTTTTTGGACATTGATAGAAAATAAAACATTCAAATTCTATTTTTTTAATTGTAAGGTTTATATTATATATAATTGCATTTGTTATTATTGGTAAACATCACAGAATGATTCAGATGTAAGAAAATAATTTCATAAAGAAAAATTTTTTTTTTAAATAAATTTTGTGATGTTTCTAGTTTCAATGGTGATTGAAATTTGAATGTAAATATAAAGGGAGATAATTAGTTAGATACGAAAACCTACCAACAATCAAAATGATGTAGATCCTAAGGGTAATAGTAAATTTATCTCTTTCCCTACAAGGAGACATTTGGCATTCATTGTCCAAGTAGCTAGTACAGATTTCAACTGAAATGTATAAAACCATTCTCTTAAAACTATTTTTCAGGGAAATAAGTTTCTCAAGTTCAGCAGCCATTATTGTTATTTCCAGTATTGATGTGGTTTTCCTTTTTAAGCTTTTATTTGAAGTAGTATGTAATATCATAGCTTCATTATTTTATCATTTATCTTTGAGTTACATTTGATGTCTACTTTAGTTGTTGATGCTGTTAAAAGTTCTCAAGTGATGTGATTTCCATTACCTGGTACAGTTCTTTGTTTGTGATTCTGTGATACAAGTTCACAATATTCAAAAAAGGATAGTCTTTGCTAAGACCCACAGGCTTCACTCACTCAAAGCCATTTTTAACCATTGATTTCAGAAAGTGGTTGTATACAGCTGACAGATTAGATATTTCTGAATATGTTTGTTGACAAGCTTGATATTCATATGAATGTCTTGATTGGATGAGACTATTTAAGACCAACACAAATTTTCAAGTTAGTGTTTTGGTTTCGTAGCAATTTGCTGATTTTGGTAAGACTTCTTCTATTGCTGTCTGTTCTATGTTCAATTTCTTTTTCTCCTATACTAAGTTTGTTATAACTGATCCCTATGTCAAGGTATTTGAAGTGTTTATTATTTACTATTAAATGGTAAATGCCATCACTGCATTCATTCCAAATGAATTACATAGATTCTGTTTTGTAACTGTTTGTCTTGAGTCCCATTTCTTGGAACACTTGCTAGTCAGTATAATTTTTTCACAACTATGAATACCTATGTCATCAGCATAGCCTCTGCTGATGACATAGGTATCCATAGGTATCCATAGTTGATCATCTGTACATTGATCTAACAAGCAAAAGCATGATCATTGTCCTTTATCGGTAAATTGTTCTGGGATAAGATATCAAATGCTTAAATGATCAGTGCTCATCTCTCTACATCTGTGTTTGTAAATGTGTAGAAAAAGATTAAATACAGTGAGTTTCTCATTTCCTTCTTGTTATACTTCTGATGAGTTTTGAAATGATTCAATATTGGAGTCCTCACCAGACATGGTAGATTTTGTAGATTGTTATAGTTCCTCTATTAGATCAATGCATCCCATAGAGTCAGAGCTTAGAAGACAGTTTGTAATTGATGAAGAAGAGGAAATCTCTTTTATTTGTGGTCATATGCTGCTATGAGGTTGACAAAGCAGGTGTGCAGTTTCTTTTTAGTAAGGTGAAATATAGATACTTGAGGACAGGTCACACTTTTTTCAACATTTCAATAAAAATAATAGTGTGACCTATGCATTTGTCATTATAGAGAATCTGAAGTAGACTGCGGTGTATCAAAAGTCCAGATGAATACCCAGAGCTTGATCATAAACAAGAGCAAGGAAAAAAATTAATTTTTTCTGACATTTCAACTTTATGCAACTGCTTTTTCTAACATTACCACATCACACACTGAATAAAAGTGCACAATCTGCACTGCTCATAATTACCATTTATTATCTGATTTACAATGAAATACTATTATATTCAAGTGATTTTAGGACCGAACTGATTAATAATATCCAAATTTTCATTTAAACAGTGCAGTCTTGCACTTATTAAGCAAATAACATGCAATTAAAACCAATCACAATTTCTTTTACAGTTATATAGTGTGGTCTAGTTATTTATTGGTATACAAAAACTCAATTCACCTCAATTTTTACTGGTACTAGTAGTTTACAAATTTTAATAATTGCAAGCCCTAATCATGAGTAAGAGAAATAGCTTTGAAGTAGGTTTTAATTTGAAAGTCATGGATCATGCAGAAGAACAAGGACAAAGATCAGCAGAAAATTTGGAGTTTCAGAAAAGATGGTGAAAGAATGGAGGAAGCAGAAGAATCACTTTAAAGAAATGCCAAAATCAAAGAGAGCAACAGGGTTTACATTATTGCCATACCAAAATCTTGCAAAAGAAGAACTGTGTGATTGGGTTGTAGACCTCATAAATAATGGTTTAGCTGTAATCAAACTTTTAATAAGAACCAAAATCCTTCAGCTTGCCCTGAAGTACCATCACACACAACTTCATTTCTCAGCAGATTTATGAATAGAGGTGAATTGACATTATCCTAAAAAAAGTCATATTGCTTAAAAACAACCCGAAAAGAGTTATGAAACAATTCATAATTTTGTCAAGTTTGTTATGAAAGAGTATAAAAATTTGAAGTTCTCTCAAGAAAATATTAGAAACGTGGATGAACCATCCATGTATTTCAATATGCTGGGTAACACTACTGTAGACAGGATGGGAATCAAAACTGTTGCAGTAAAAACTCAGTCAGTTAGTTACTATACATAATACACATTTGGCTGATCATGTCTCGAAAGAGACATGACTGATTGGGCAGAAAATTTTTTCCATAGCAGATTGCTATTATTTCTGCAGTAGACTAGTTGCCAACCCAAGCTATAGTACCCAATCTGTTCTGCTATTTAACTCATAGTTGGCGGGAGAAGCAACAGATTAATACCTTCCCCAAGGGTATGTGCATGTATGTGAATGCAACAAATTCCACTGGGTTTTCCAACTTCGCTTTCTTGTCCTGATTCAATATTAATGACACTACAACAGAAATCCTGAATCAAATAGATAAGTGTTATACATGATACACACTTGGGTGATCATGTCTCAAAAGAGACATGACTGACAGGGCAAAAGATTTTCCTGCAGTAGGTTGCCATTAT
Organism: Ascarosepion bandense; assembly: GCA_037127315.1. NCBI lineage: Eukaryota > Metazoa > Mollusca > Cephalopoda > Sepiida > Sepiidae > Ascarosepion > Ascarosepion bandense. The sequence continues at coordinate 8,115,213 of JBBBDQ010000188.1, forward strand.
TTTCAGCAGTAGACTAGTTGCCAACCAAGACTGTAAAACCCAACCTTTCCTACTATTTAACCCATATCTGGAGAGAGAAAAGACAGATTAACATCTTTTCCAATGGTATTTGTGCACAAGTGAACTCAAAAATTCAACTGGAATTTGAACTTGGCTCTCTGATTTCTCATTTTGAGTTAATATCCACTGAACTACAATGTACATTCACAGTAAAAACTACAGAGCATGAAAAATAATATTTTACTGTAGTGCTAACCTGTCAAGCTAATGGGAAGAAAGCTTATCTTCGAAAGGAAGAATATGCTGAAGTATTTCTTTTCACCAGATATTATTGTGAAAGTACATCCTAAAGGATGAATGGATGAAAATTTAGCTCATGTTTGGTTGGGGAAAATTTTGATAAAAAAGACCAGGGACTTTGTTCAAAACCAGAAGTCTTCTAGTATGGGACATGTTTAAATCCCATTGCTGTGAGTCCATGAGGGCTAAGTTGAAGGAATATCAAACAAGGGAAGCAGTCATTCCTGATGTTTTGTTCCCTTGTTTGAGCCATTTGATGTTTCGGCAAACAAACCTTTCAAGACTTATATTGGAAAATTGTGAACATCATTGATGATATCTGGTAAAAATAAATTTACTAAAGTTTGTTCACTGAAAGAACCTAAATTGAGCTTCATAGTAGAGTGGCTGAAGGAAGCCTAGGACAATGTTTCTGAAGAACTAATTATCAAGACCTTAAAAAAATTTGGTATCTCCAATGCCATGGATAGCACTGAATATGATGTGAGGTATGAGGATTTGGTTGTTTCAAGCGCAAAAAAAGACAGAAAATGAGGATAGAGATGAACATAGCATAACTGATGATGAACTGGATAGACAGATGAAAAGAATGCTTAACAGTGATGATGACAAAGAGGAATTTTGGAGTTTCTGTTCTGATGAAGTTTAAAAAATTATTTAAATGAATGAAAACTTTTCTTATGTTTTAATATATGTTAGAAAATTCTTGAATTAAAGATGAATATTTGAAAATATTTAACAAATATTAGTTATATTATGTCAAAAAATAGGGCCATGTAAATACCCAGATTATAGTGTAACCTATCTGCAAATACCCATTTTGACAACCCCAAACTAAGGGTGAAAGCTATCTACTAGTGTGATCTATCCATAAGTATATATATGGTAAGAAATTTCTTGGATTTGTTTTGATGACATACATGAAATCATTGTATTCCTTACTAGAATGAAAACCAAACAGGGTCAAAGGAGTTGAATTTTATCAACTATGAGTGTTTAGTTAGTATAATGTTCATTAATGATGGATCCAACTGAGATATCTGTACATGTGTGAGAATCTTGAGCACTACATTTTTGCTTCCATAGTACATTATTGTGTGATAAACCCCATTTTCTGAAGATGCATTTCTGATTAGTAAAATAGAGAAACTTGTTATTGAATTCAGAGAGAAAGTAAGTTATTTTCAAAAGTTCCGTCTCAGTGTCAATTTATGCTCTATTATTCCTTATTTATTTTTTAGGTATTTCTTAATTTCCTCATTGCAGTTTATATATATATAACTCTACCGGACTGAATATCTTTGAGAACTTTTGTTAGGAAAATGTGTTTCATTTGGCAGGATTTGAACCTGTGTCCCCTAACAACATAGGGGGATGTGAAATAATTCATGGTCAAGTGGTTAAGAGGTATCATATCAATTGATAGCTTCTCCTATGTTGTTATGGGTTACAGGTTCAAATCATGCTGAATGACACATTTTCCTAACAAAATTTCTCAAAATATTCAGCTAGTAGAGTTATATATATATATAAAAATACTGTTTAATTAAAAACAGAATATCTACGCAAATATGCGTATCTATTAAAAATAATGTTTAAAAAAATAAATTTATATATATGTATATATTTATTTATTTATTTGAACATTAGAAATGATAACAGAAAGATGACAGTCAAAGAGATTGAAGATGGCAATTGGCGTTGCCCTTATACTTTTGGGAATTGTAGCTATCAGGGAGGTAAGTATGTAGAAGGGAGTTCCACTGGTGAAAAGTGTGAGAAAAAAATCATTGAGCAGAAGTGACAATAAAAAAGTGGGACCTAGTTGCCAATGTAGTAGCATGAGTAAATTCATATGGACAGGGCATCAGGGAATGAAGCTTAGAGCAGAAACCATAAAAATATTTGTAGAAAAGACAGAGGAAAGCCATATCCCATCAGTGAGAAAATGACTGAAGTTAAGCTGCCAAATTGGGATCAATTACATTGCAGGTCCTTCTTTATATCTTTAGCTGTATATACATATATTCGCTTGTATATATATATATGTATAAGGTGCAATACAAATCAAGGTCAGCTCTGAAGTTTCTAATTTCACACTTGTCAAGAATTTTCAATAAGAAAGTCTTAATGAGTCACTTCAAATTTCTTACTGAAAGTCCTGACACGTGAGGAAAATTCAGAAATTCAGCTTCATCTTAATAAGTATTGAATTTTATTATTAAAATTTTTGTCCTAGACAACTTGGCAAAAATTCTGATATACATTAGATGATATAATGTTACATATATCATAAAGTTGCATTATTATATGTGTGTGTGTGTGTTTCATTAAATATGGCTGACATGGAAGATTTAATTAATTTTTTATCAGGTTTTTTCAGAATCCTAACATTTTTTCATTTTATTCGAGTTAAGAAATACGAAAATTGTCCATAATTTTTATCATCCCATTTCTATAGCCATTTTCAAGGGAGTTTTTGTCTCTGGTGTTGTTATTTTTCCTCGTCTTTCAACTTTTACATAGTAATTTATTTTTGTGTTTTTACACACAACAATTATAGCTTTGTATCAACAAATTAATTCCTCCATATCTTAAAAGCAACAAATCTCATAGGTAATACTCTAACAGTGTTGAAAACCTTTTTACCAACGTCCCATTAATCCTTGCCTGTCCCACAAAAGCTCCATTTTATGATCATAACAGCAGAACCTGCATGCAAAGTAATGAAATCAGCATGGGAAGCTCATGAGGTCTTATTTTCTCTAACAAAGTTAGAAAAAGTGTTTCAAAGAACTGATAAACCAGAAATCTAAACAAAGTATGTTGATGACATTTTTTTTTTGATAAAAAATTATAAATCTAAAATCAATTTTTGAAAAAAAAATTAATGCTAAAATTCACATATGAACTCATGGTTAATAAGAAAATTCTGTTCATTGATGTTAATATAGGACTAAAAAATATATGATAAAAAATTATAAATCTAAAATCAATTTTTGAAAAAAAAACTTAATAGTAAAATTCACATATGAACTCATGGTTAATAAGAAAATTCTATTCATTGATGTTAATATAGGACTAAAATCCAAAGAATTTACCACTTATTTTATTATTTGTATAAAAATCCCACCATTTTGAACTCCTGTTTTCTAAACTATGATAACCAGTATCAGGAAAGATATAAAATAGTAGTGATAAAAAATTCTTAAATAGAGAACACCAAAGTTCTTCTTAGATAATATTTTAGAGTGAACTAAAATAAATAAAATACAAATTAGTTAGCAATAATTTTCTTAACTACATCATTGATAAGCAAATAAAATTATTCTTACAAAATTACATGATATCAGTCATAAAAATAGCACACAACAAAACATCAATATATTTTATTGTAACCAGATGCACAATAATTATAAGCAAGACAATTCTTACAATCTAAAAGAATTTTCTCATTATAAATAATCTGCAAAGGGTTCTTCTATGTGGCCACTTCCTTCAGTATATAGGTGATCATGGCTTTCCACGTTTCCCTATCCCTGGTGGTTATGAGCACGCCTTCTCCTGTTACACCATGCAATCCTTGTTCCATCATCCACCTGATTAGGTCCTTCAAATATGTTATCTGTTACTTTCCCCTGTTTCTTTTTCACTATATCAGGCCTGTTAGTATCAGATTCTCCAAGCCCTCCTTCCTCATTGCATGTCCCAGGACTTCAGCTGTCTTTTCCTGATGCTCAGTATTAATTTCCTTTTTGTTTCCATCATTTCCAAAACCTCGTCATTGCTCACATGCTTGATCCATGATATTTGCAGCAATCTTCTGTAGAACACATTTCAGTTGCTTCAAGTTTTTCCTTCATCTTTGATGATATTGTCCAGCATTAACTGCCATATTGAAGGACGGACAGCATGTAGCAATCCAGTAATCTTTTCCTTGTTTCTAGCAAAATTGTCCTGTTTCTTAATACCTTACTCAACTTTTGGAATGCTTCCTTCGCCATGCCAATTCGCCTTCGGATCTCTGTGTTGGGCTTTCTGTCTTCTGTTATAATACTTCCCAGGTATTTAAATTTTGTACCTGCTTGATTCTAGCATCCTTCACCTGTATTTGCAAAGGGTTAATAAGTCATAAAAAATGAATGCCTCAATCAGTTAAATTTTAATTATTTCTTCATACAGTATTTGTATTTGTGTACAGATTGAGCCTTTGATAACAAATTTCCTACCTATAATACTAGCACATTGAACCTGTTTTCATAATTAATACTTCTCAAGCAAACTGCAGCAAATTACCACATAAATATTATTAAACAAGCAGAATGAAAACTGTATTCAGTTTGAACAAACATTTAATATGAATTCAAAGAAACTTATCCTGAAGCTGGTATAAAGGAAAGAAAAACAAACAGTTAATCAAAAATGTTTTTTATTGAAACAACAAATGATAGGAAAGAAATCTGAAATAAATAATAATTCAAAATCCTTCATCTCAACTTTACAGTAGAATGTGATGAACAAACATTGATATAATAAAGCCACTGAAATATCACAAGGTGAAATATATGAATGTCCAGCCAGAATAAACAAACAGCAGTAATGATTGAAAGAATATCATCCACAAACTTTTCTTGTACAAAGAAAGCAAACAAAGTTAGAATAAACTAATATAAATACAGTTAAATAAGCATGGAAGATGTGTACATGATTTAAACAAACTTCCAACAATGATTAGAAACTCTTCAACATCAAATCAATATTGAACGAGGAAAACAAACTTTGATACAATTCTCTGATTGAAATAAGAGAACTCACATAAAAAAAGAAATGTGTTAATTCTGAATAGTCAATTTGTTAGAATGCTTTGAAAGCCTAACATTCAAACATAATTATTGAAACTGATATTTATAAATTAGCACCAAGAAACATGAAAGTAATGCAAACTTTAAGTAGTTATCTCTTTTTAATTCATCTTAATGATTATTAGATTAGGTTAAGTTAGATTTGTTAATTTAATGGCTTCTTGGATTATCTAATGTTAAAATCTTAAGTCAGAAGATTGATCCAGCTTATACACTTTACAGTTAAAAGACATTGGTTCAGCTTATACACTTGTTTTGAAGAGGTGGTATTTGGTTCAGCTTTTGCAATTGAATAAAAAGGTAAATTTTGATCCAGCTTATATATTGAATTCAAAGTGTTAATCATTGTTCCAGCTTCTATGGTGGAAATAAAATCTAAGCATTGGTCTAGTTAATGCACTTGATTAAAATGGTAAACATTGTCTGTATTTATTTTTTTTTATTTTTTATTTTTTTTGCTGTCTGTTTTGTAATGCTTTATCTCTCCTTTTCATAGTTGATTTTAATTTACTACCCATAAATTGTCACAAACTCCTTGGAAACATAATGGATTGTCTTCACTATAGTTTAGAATTCAGTGTCATAATTTTTCAAAAAGTTTAGTCATTCAAGGTTAAAGAGCCTAGTTTATAATGTTATTTAAGTCATTACTGGAGAGAGAAGAAGTGTATTCATACTTTTTTCAAGGTCATTAATGTGAAAGTAAACAGCAGTATAGGCTAGAATTTAAACTTGGCTTATTGACTGTATGTTCTTTATTGAGGATTGTTACACTACTTAGACATCCAGTTTATATTTGATTGAAAAGGTAAATATTGCTTCAGTTTATACACTTGGTTTTAAATGTAAACTTTGGTTTGACTTAGGTACTTGATTGAGAAAGTAAACATTTCTACTGTTTATATTTCAGTCTGCAAACATCCACCTGGCAGTTTTCTCTATTTTTGTGGAGAGTGATTTCTTAACCCACTGCAGGGAATTTAATCAACCTATCCCAGGCTTAAATACTGTAGATGCATCTTAGGAGAACAAGGCCACAGCTCCTAAACCACTCATTGTTACTGCTGTGGTTTTCATAGCAAGCAAGTTTTTATGGAATAAAGCTGCTAACTCCATTGCACTTGAATGGAGTGCAATGGAGTTTCAAATTCAGAGTAGTCTTTCTTCTAGACTGGTTACCAGCCAAGGCCAAAGATCCTAGTCTGCTCTACCATTTAACACATAGCTGGGGAAAGAAGGGATGGATTCATACTTTTACAAAATATATATGCATAAAAACTGAGCAGAATGAACTCAATCTGGGATTCAGCTCGCTGATTTTTTATTCCAAGCTACAAACTATGACACTACCTGCACATCCAGTAGTCTTGACCAAACCAAGAAAAAACTCATCGTTGAAGTATAAACATAAATGATCCTACAGTTCTAGTGTAGTAGCTGAGTGACACAGTACATACATTTCTTAAATACAAGAAACTGAATCTCAGTAATTTATCTTTCAATATAAGCAGTTATACTGTTAGATTGGCCAGAAACTCCTGACTCACTTCAGTCAGTCAGTTAAGTGCCATGCGTGATACACACTTGGGTGATCATGTCTCTTTCGAGACATGACTAACTGGGCAGAAGATTATCCCGCAGTAGGTTGCCATTGCTTTCTGCAGTAGACTGGTTGCCGACCAAGGCTATAGAACCCAATCTGTCCTATTATTTAACCCATAACTGGAGGGAAGAGACGGATTAATACCTTTCCCAAGGGTATTTGAGCGTAAGTGAATGCAAGGAATTTAACTGGAATTCGAACTTGGTTCCCCGATTTCTTGTTCCGAGCCGATATCCACTGCGTCACAACTCACAAAAAGCATAAAAAAACAACAAATCTTGATCTCTGCCTGGTGGAATTTTCAATAAGAATTGTATTTCACGCTTGTTTCATACAGTCACATCATCAGCACTAAACTGTATTGCCAGTAGCTAGACCATGTGTACAACAAACTAAAGGAGTATCCTGCTTTGTTCAGTTGAAGTCAGACTTTGTTTCATCAAGACAATGCGAGGACGTGCACTGCCAGGTTGACTAAGAAATTCAAACAAATGGACAGTGTTAAGATTCTTCCATGTCCACCATGCAATCCTGATGCTGCTACAACTGACTATGGCCTATTCCTCTCAATGACACACTTCCTTCATAACCAGTGATTTAGCACTTTTGATAAAGTGAAGGAGGCTTGTTTACAGTTTTTATTGAAAGCTAACAGATTTTTATCTGAGACTGATTTGGATGCTGGCTGATCACTAGTAGAAGATTGTCAAGAATAATGAACTTTATTTTGAAGAATAAATGTTGGTGTTACTCCATAAAATTTTGTTGTTTTCTTTCTGTTTCCAAAGTGAGTCAGAACTTTCTGGCCAACCTAATATTTAGATCTCATCGTCCCTCAGCTTTTAGTCTGTCAAGCATTCAGCACATGATTAGTTTATTCAGTTATTCAATTAATTCATTATGGATTACAGAAATTCAAATACCTGGAAATTGTTCTAACAGAGGACAGAAAGAACAATACTAAGATCTGAAGTATTTTCATGTCTGTTTATATATGAATCATATCAGTTTTTTAATTAATTATCAGTCATTTAGCTGCTTTTTGATGCCCATATTAAGATAGTATTGTTCACAAGTAAGAAAGTTTGATCATTTTCACTATTTATATTGCTTACATTTAGACTAATGTTCTTGTTTTTATTGTTGTTATCAAAACATTTTCACCATTTGTTTTCTTCAAGTGTTTGTTGACCTGGGTAACCTTGAAGGAATTTAGAACTGAACCATTCTCCACCACTGCCCATTTTTTTCATCAAACAAGGAGAACATTGTAAGAATTTCAATGGAAAATCATTAGAACTTGTGATTCTGATTAAGTGTCTTTGGACTGAATATTTTCCCAAACTTTGCAAAAAATCTTTGAATGCTACTCATTTTGAGACTATTAATAATGTAAAAATGCTGCTTTGGCATTCTTAAGTTCTCAGAGCTCTCAAGAGTGCCTGAGTTTTTATCAGGTAGCTAGTGCATGAAGACATTCGATATTCCTGATCTTCTTCTACTATGTGAAGGGACAGGCCTTCAGGATGTAGGCGATCATGGCTTTCCATGTCTCCCTATCCCTGGTGGCTCTGAGCATGCTTTCTTCTGTTACACCATGCAACCCTCATTCCATTAACCACATGATTAGGTTCTTCAAATATGTTATCCATTCTTTTTCCCTGTCTCTTTTTCCCTCTATCTGGCCTGTTAGTATCAGGTTCTCCTTCCTTATTGCATGTCCCAGGAACTTCAGCTATCTCTTCCTGATGCTCAGTATTAATTTCCTTTTTGTTTCCATCATTTCCAAGACCTCATTATTGCTCACATGCTCCATCCATGATATTCGCAGCATCCTTCTGTAGAACCACATTTCAGTTGCTTCAAGTTTTTCCTTCATCTTTGATGGTATTGTCCAGCATTCACTGCCATATTGAAGAACAGACAACACATAGCAATCCAGTACTCTCTTCCTTGTTTCTAGTGAAATTTTCCTGTTTCTTAATACTTTACTCATTTTTGTTTGTTCATAAAGCTGGGGTATCATCCTCTAATGTAGCAATCATGTCAGTTTATGAATGTCCTTCTTGGGGTCTAAATTTTTTTTCTCCAGATACTTTGTAACACCATGGTGCCAAACTTTGTCCTTTCTTAAGAGAAGTCACTACTCATTACTTTTGAAGTCTTCTTTAAACAGTCAGATATCACTTTAACTAGAGTGAAACAATGCAGTTAGTAATAATAAGAATTTAAATTAATGCATGAAGATTTTACAGCTCTAGCATCATTTCTTCATAGTCAGCCTGAGAACTTTCCAGCTCACCCTCATATTTTGTTTTTAATCATATCACCCCAAGCAAGGCAGTAATGCCACTGATGTGCAGGGGGCTACATAAGAGTAAAAAGATAAAATAGAAGAGAGTGAAGAGGAAGACAAACCAGTTAGAAAGGAGCAAGAGAAGGATGGTAATACAGGTGTGATGACAGTTGCAAAGGTGGAGAGAAAGGAAAGGATATACGGGGTGTTGAAAGAACTAGAGTCAAGTGGTTAAGAGATGAGTATTGACATTGCATTTAAATTTCTGGAGGTTGTAGCCATCAGGAAAGCAAGAATATGGAAGCGAGTTCCACAGGCGGGAAGTGCGAGAAAAGAAGCTGCAGGAGTAGAATTGTCGTCTGCATTTGGTTAATCTAACTGTGAATGGGTGGGACCCAGTTGCCAATCTGGTTGCACAAGTAAACACCTGTTGCAGAGGCACTAGTGACTTAAGTTCATTGGAGCAGAAGCCATGAAAGTATTTATAGAACAGACAAAAGGAGGCCACATCTTGTCGGTGGGGAAGTGGCTGTAGTCGAGCCGCCAAGTTGGTACCTATCACATTACTGATTCTTCTTCGGAGCCTGTCAAGAACACTGAGATGGACAGCAGGGGCGCCTGACCATATATGGCAGCAGTATTCCATATGAATAATTTCTTAAATTTGTAATCACTTCCTTATATATTTTTTCCTGAGAATTATTGTATGATCTACAAGGAGTTATATTTATTTATATTTGCAAATTTATGTGTGGAAATAAATTTTTATTTCCACACTTAAATTTGCAAATGAAATTGATTAAAATATACATACTGCTTCTTTAGTTATTTTTTGAAGTGTTCTTTAAACAGTTGTTTTCATTTTTTTGTTGCTTGTTACCACAAAGTTTCATGCAATTCATTCCACAGTTTTATTCTGGTGTGCAATCTGTATTAAAATGCATTTCTGATTTGCAATGCCAAAAGAGAAAAAATAGACACCCTAATCATTTCTTGTGGGTTGTATGCCTGAAGAAGGGGCCATAAAATGGATCAGCTGAAACATTATAGCAACAGCTAAACCAGCAAAAATAATGAAATGATCATAGTCTTAACAGCTCTTGCAATTATACATAGAAATTTGTACACATATGAAAAGCAAAAACATATATACTAAAAATCATGAATCCAGAAATGGACATAAAATTTATAATATAAAAATACAAATGCATAACTCTAATACTATGTATGATATATATATATATATATATATATATATACATATATATATATATAGATGGATGGATGGATATATATATATATATATATATATATATATATATATACACATATAAATACATGCATACATACATACATACATATATATATATATATATATATATATATATATATATATATATACCCACACATACACTGCAACCAAGTTATCCACCTCCATCGCTTTACTTTCCTGGCTAAAGCTGGATTAATTTTCTTACCAGATAATTTGCTTGTTGACTGGATCTGAAAATCACCAAAGTCGAAGTTGATTTTTGTTGTATTTTAGCCCATTTTTCATTCGGGTTTTCTGTTTCTTTGTTTGTTTTTACACACCATTCTCTTATTTTATCTTACTATGTTTTTAAACACATACTTTTTCTTTTTCTGTACAAAGAGAAGCCAGTTGTATTTTTATTAACTTACTCTAGCTTACTTGTAGGTAATTACTTTTCTTATCTTTTAACCAAGTACACCATATTTTTTTTTTTGTTTTTTAGGGATTTAAGTATTTATTTTTTCTGTGAATTTCTTTGACTGACACTTTCTTGTTTTCTTTTTTTTATCCCTTTTACATCCTTTTTCTCTATGATTATTCTTTTTTTGCTCTTCTTTGCTTTACTCATTATATTTTTTCCTTCTTTTTGTGATAACTATTTTTACACCCTTCTTTAATTTTCTTTTCATGTAGTTATGTTAAACTTTTCTTTTGTTAATTGCTTCTATTTCTGCTGCTTCTTTTGTTACCTTTCTTTCTTCATTAATTTTGTCTTTGTTTCTTCAGTAGTTTCTTCTTTCTTAACAACTTATTACTTCTTTGTTCCTGCTTTAATTTCTTCTATTTTTTTCGTTAATCTCTTCTTTTTTCTCCACAAATTTCTTCTCTGTTTCTTCATTAATTTCTTTTTTCTTTCTCTGCAAAGTTTATCTTTCTTTCTCTACAAATTTCTTTTTCATTTCTCATCTTCTTCATTTTATAATTTTATTTTTAAGAACTTCTTTTTATCTTTTTTTTGTTTTCTTCCTCTCTATTGATTGTCCAGCCATTTTGTTTGTCTATGTTATTTATTTTTTATTAATTTACGATGCTATTTTTATTTTCTTTCTTTCCCTTGAATTTTTTTTCTTAATTTTCTTTCGTTTCTATATGCAATTATTTTTTCTTTTGTTTCTATATGCAATTATTTTTCATTCCTTCTCTACCATCTTTTTTCTTTTCCTTGTTCCCCACCCAACCCTTAATAGGCAGAGGGGACATGGAATGTCTTGTTTTAGGGAACATGTCCCTGGCAGCCTTGTTTGTTTACAGATCTGAAGATATTCTAACCTGTTTATGCCTTGTGTTGATGTCACCAACATTTATTAGACTCTACCCACTTAACATTACAAGGAAATGACAATGAAGTCAGACAATGCTTCAAATAGCTCAGCTACGTAATTATATGAAGATATATCAGTGAGGATAAGAACTTACTGGCAAGTCTTAGTCTATGCATGTATATAAGAGAGAAAGAAAAAAAGAAAGAAATTGTATATTTATCATAATACTTTTACAGGCTTGTGTAAACATATGCATACATGTGGGTGTAACAAAAAGAGAGAAGGAAACTATATTCATGAGAGAGTTGTGAAAAATACTCAGCCTAACCAACCTCTCTAAATCTGGCCAACTGATCACATATCAGAATTTTATTTTTCAAATTGATTCTTGGTCAAGTCAAGATCTTTCCAGTATCTTCTTGTACCCTTATATATATATATATTAGTCATCCACATACAAGCCTGTTTTGCTGTATCACAGCTCATCAGTGTGGCTAGACGCATCCACTTGCTTCTGGTCGGGATCGAAACTCAACTGATTTGGTGTCAGTCGGAGTCGCTACTCCCTAAGCCATCGACGCATGGAATCAGAGAAGTGAAATTTTAACGTGTTGTGTATAAGCTGTGTATGCACATGCCAGTCACCGAGAGAACTCAATTCATTTCTGAAGAGTCACGCATATAGCAGAAGTGGAAACTGTTTTTAAAATTTTCTTCTCCAGAGAGCTCAATCGTAATGAGAGCATAATATATTAGTCATCCACATACAAGCCTGTTTCGCTGTATCACAGCTCATCAATGTGGCTATATGCATCCACTTGCTTCTGGTCGGGATCGAAACTCAACCGATTTGGTGTCAGTTGGAGTCGCTACTCCCTAAGCCATTGACGCATGGAATCAGAGAAGTGAAATTTATATATATACATACATATATATATATATATATATATATATATATATATATATATAAGTATAAGCTTGTTATGGAATAAAATTCCAATATCCAAAAAAGCTCTATTCTTAAAAGAGTGCTCAATACAGAGTAGAGCAGATAATATTTATTTAATATTTATAAAATAAGTATATTATAACATCACAACAAAGTAGCTATTTCATTTCAACACTTCTTGCATTTTGTCAAGTGATGGTGTTGATTGCAAGATGAAGAGTTTTAAAAAGTTCAAAACTAACCAAATCCCCCTCAACTGGGGAGACATTATTATATACTCTATTTTTTTTTTTTTGTATTTTGATTGGTCATCACAGACTACATAACAATGTCTCCTTTATTGAGGGGGTTTAATTAGCTTGGAACCTTTTACAACTGTTCATCTCACAATCAGTACCATCACTTGAAAAAGCACAAAAAGTGTTGAAGCAAAATAGCTATCTTGTCATGATGTTATGATATATATATATATATATATATATATATATATATAGAATAGCCCATGATTAAACATAATAGACATTCATTGTCGCTTATATTTAACAGTATATGTTTAGAAAATTATTTCTGCCTCGATACACTAAATATATATATATATATACACTACCAGCCATAATTATTAGGCCACCCCAATGTTTTAAAAAATTATGTATTTCATACTATTTTTTAGTATTTATTACCAAGTGAATGAAAATAGAATGGTTTATTTGTTAATACCGCACAATAACATGTGCATCAAATGAATTTATAAATATTTAATAATTACCTATATTGCAGTTTCATCAATGAAAGAATGAAGAAAATTTAGGGTGATTTGGACAAGTTCATCTTTGCTTCCTTGCATTGCAAAGTTTTGGAAAGTAATATAACAAAAGAACCATTTTATTTTCATTCAAATTTATCCACTTAAAAATAGTATGAAATACATCATTACTTTTAAAAAAACTGGGGTCGTCTATCAGTTATGGCTGGTAGTGTACACATTTGTAAAGAATTAGTGAATTTTATACAAATGAAAAGAAAACTTATACTTAGCATCAGGAAGTGATATCTGAAGTTTCTGGGACATGTAACATGGAACAAGCACTTGGAGAATCTAATACTCACAGGACAGACAGAAGGAAAGAGAAACAGATACCAAATGAAATTTTTAACAGTGACAAGGGATAGTGGTAAGTGGAAGTCCCTGATCACATCTGCTCTGAAAGGACACAGCACATAAAGAAGGGGAACATTTTTATTACTGCAAACGTTTTTTTGTTGATGCCTGCATTAAAGTAGAACTTCTGTTTTGTTTTAAACAGTATTTTTCATATTTATCAGCATGCAAATTTGAGAAAGGTTATTAAAGAAAGGATGTGCATTGTGATGCAGTGGTACAGTGGATATCAACTCGGAATGACAAATCCGGGTGCTGGGTTTGAATTTCACTTAAATTCCTTGCATTAACTTATGCACAAATACCCTTGGGAAAGGTATTAATCCATCTCTTCCCTCCAGTTATGGATTAAATAATAGGACAGATTGGGTTCTATAGCCTTGGCTGGCAGCCAGTCTGCTGCAGAAAGCAATGGCAATCTACTGCAGGATAATCTTCTGCCTAGAGAAATGATTGCCCAAAATGTGTATCACGTATGGCACTTAACTGACAATTAAAGAAAATATGCCCTCTAGCAGGTTTCAGACTTGTGTCTAACCTTTGCAGGAGAGAGAAAAACTGTTGGACCTGGCTTGTTTTGCCTGCTCAGGGTTCTGTTTGCCTGTAAATCACACTCACTAAAGATTGCATCTCTACTCAGTTTTGTAACTAAAATATAAACAAAACAATTTCAAAAGAAATCCTTTTGTTTTTTAGTCCAACATGTTTTTTATTATGTGAAACATTATTTTTGTGGATTGGTTCTCCTGCAAAAGTAGATGCAGGTTCAAATCCTGCTGGAGGGCACATTTTCTGTAATAAGTTTTCTTGAATGTGCAGCATGGTAGACAAAATAAATACTGTTTGAAACAAAATGTTGCATCTGCTCAAATACAGGTATCCACCAAAAATAAAGTGTGAAGTAATAAAAAAACAAGCACACACACACACACACACACACTCGTACACACACACACACACACACACACACACACACACACACACACACACACACACACACACACATTTAAATAACTTACAAGATACTGCAGTTAAGTTTTTATTCAATTTTTAATGTGTTCTTAAAATTGACTTCTTTCCCGAACATAAATTATGTAGAAATTGTCCAAATTTTTTTAATGTCTGAGTGCTTTTGGCTATACTTTTAGTCATTATCAAGGATGATTTCACTTTGTATTTTTAACTGAATGTATGTATTGTTTTATGTATGTATCTTGAGTTATAGGAATGTTTTATTTACCAAACACAGTTAGCACATTGTGAACATATTCATTGGTGATATTATTGAGTGTCTTTTATTAATAAAGCTTTTGTTATTTTTAGACATTTTAGCATGGGCATGAGGCTATTATATTCATATTATCAATGAGGATGTTGCAAATAGTATTTGATAGATCTCCATGTGTATTTAAATAAGATCTAATTGAGCTATAATCAGAGAGTCTTCTTGTTAGTAATGTTGTAGCATATCCAATATAATTATTTATGTATTTTGGTTGACAAGGAACACATTTCCTTAAGAGACATGGAAATTTGTAAATAATATTTGTTCTCTGTAATTTTGATCTTGCTAGTTGGGATTGCTGAAAGTGCTTGGACATAGAAAACATTCAGACAATATCTGTATAAATCATGTCCACAAAAGAAGAAAATTATAAGAACACAAGAAAGATAAAATAAAAAACTTAACTGCAGTAACTTGACAGTCATATTTAATGAATCTTGTATAAAAGAAGAGTTTCTGCCCAAATGCAAAATATTTTTATAATCATTTCACTGCAAGCAAGCTACTGGTGCGAAGGAGGTTACGTAAGAGGAACAGTGATGAGAAAGGGTTTCAGAGAATAGGAAAGAGAAGAATGAGAACACTGGTGTGAAGAGAGCAGCATGAGAGGAGTGGAAAGGGAAAGAACATGATACAAAGGTTGTCAGGGAAAGGATACAAGTCAAGAAGATAAGAGATGGCAATTGACATTGCATTTAAATTCTTGAAGATTGTAGCTATCAAGGAAGCAAGTACACAGAAGGGAATTCTACAGACAGGAAGCCAAGAAAAGAAGCTGCTAGAGGTTACATTTGATTGGTTTCACTTTAAAAGAGTGGGACCTAGTTGCTAGCCTAGTAGCTTGAATAAATTCTTGCAGAGTGGGCACCAGGGTGCTAAGCTCATTGGAGCAGAAGCCGTGAAAGAATTTGTAGAAGAGACAGAGTAATATATATGAGTGTACAGACAAGTAGTGGCAGTCTGTTTAATGCTTGAATGCAATCTTCAGGCCATGTATATTGGGTGGTTGCTTGACTAAATATGCTGGTCAATGGGGCATTATTAGTAGCAAGTTCAAGTATTTCCTTTTGATTAACTGTTAATAAGTCATCTGGAGGTTGCAGTTAAAGCCAATGCCAATTTTACTAAATAAATTTACTCTTTAGTATTTCTATAACATGACCCCTGGCTACGTCTAGTCAACTTCCTTGATGTTTGGCTAATTCTGCCCATGCTGTGTTGTTGATCTCAGACTAGCCAAAGAAGGACCGCTTATTACCACTTGATGAGGCTGGTCTAGACAGGCGAGAGATTAGTATATGATAAAAACCAGATTTAAGACCACAACAACACAGTGTAAATTTATATATATTTTTATATATTGAATAATTACAAGAATACAAGCATATCAAAATAAGTGACAAAAAAGAAATATCAGTTGTTTTTTCCACTTGTTAACATTTTGGCAGCTTTTCCTAACAAAAATAATTATATTCTCCAATTTTAGAGATATCTCTTCTCATTCTGAAAATCACTTAAAATTAATACCAGCTATCTGAAAACAGGTTTATATTTCAAGATTTTGTGCAATTTTGGTAAATATATCTGTTATAATGAGATTTCAATGTTATTTTCATTTTTGCATAATTTAGATGACAATTTATCTATCGCACTCTTTGTCTATTTATTAATACAGCTACGTGTGTTAATGTGTGTATATGAAATTACACCCTTTATTTGTTGTTCCTTGTGTGTTTATTGATGGTAGTTCTGGGACAATTTGTCTCCTGTTGCAGCAAAACCACATGTGGAATTGGTCATATCTACAGCATACAAGCAAACCTTATCAACACCTAATTGGTCGTTAGATGCTTCTCTGATTAGAACTAAATCGCATTGTTGAGGAGTTTCAAACCATCCTATCTTCCATCTTTACCAGATCAAATAAAGTATTAGAAAAGTCTGCATAATAACATTTGGAATCACATCTTGCCAGGAATTGCCTGCTCATTACAATAATCAGTTATCAAAAGGAGGTTATCAACAGGATTATTTCAGAATATATAAATATATAAGTAATTATGTATGTATGTATGTATGTATGTATGTATGCATGCATGTGTGTGTAATTGTTTATCAGGATGAAGATGTCTAATTATATCACCATTGCATGGTTTGCGTCAAATAGGTAAACAAAATAACAAATTATCTTCCTACAAGGACTGGGAATTGAGCCCTTGATCTGGTAAAACTCAACTGAAATAATAGGGGACACATTTTACTCAGTCATACTGTTTGAATTTTAGATATTACTAAAGAAACCAAATTCGGAATGGAGGATTGAATCTATACTCTCACAAGAGAAGATTATCCATGCACTGAAATGATAATATAATGGGATGGTGTGCTGTGATTATGCTGTTTCTCTTTAGGATGTGTCCGGATTATGGTTTTCCACAATTTCCTATCCTTTGTCATTTTTAGTAGTAATTTTTTTACTCTGAATCTTCTTATTTGTTCTGACATCCATTAACAACACAAACTCATTAAGTAGGTTTTTTGCTGTTTCCTTATATTTCTCTTGCCTTCAATATATCCTGTGAGTGTCAAATTTTCCAAGCCTTATAGGAGATCTTAATTTAGTACACAGGTTTAAATTTGTAACCTATGATGACTTAGTTACTTTTTTACAATTTGTCATTATTCTGTTTGAAATTCATTTCAAATCTTGTTCAGACTAATTAATTTTTTCTGGTGATTTTACATTTACTACAGCAATTTTTTTTTTTTTTTAAATCATTTCACCCCAAGCAAGGCATTCCACTGCCACTATTGCACATGGGGCTACATAGGGGAAGGTAAAGAGAAGGAGTGGTTAGACATAGGGAATGTCAGGAGGAAGGTGACAGATGAGTAAGCATATCGAGGATGAGGGATGGGCAGATGGGAAGAGTGTTTGATAGAATGGGAGCAGGTTAATGTGTTAGGAGGTGTCTATTGACCTTACATTTAAACTCCTGGAGATTGTAGCCGTCAGGGAAGCAATCGTGTGGAAGGGAATTCCACAGTCGGGAAGTGCAAGGAAAGAAACTGTTGGAGTAGAAGTTGCAGTTGCATTTCATCGGTTTCACTGTAAAAGGGTGGGATCTAGTTGCCAATCTAGTATCTCATGCAAATTCGTATTTAGGGAGGCACCAGTGATCTAAGTTCATTGGAGCAGAAGCCGTGAAAGTATTTATAGAAGAGACACAGGGAAGCCACGTCACGCTGGTGGGAGAGAGACTGCAGGCGGTCTGCCAAGTCAGTATCTATCACATTACAGACCCTCCTCTGAACCTTATCGAGAAGCCCGAGGAGAATAGCAGGGGCACCTGACCAGATATGGCAGCAGTATTCAATGCACGGGTGGATGGTAGATTTATATATGTGCAGGATAGATTTAGACGGAAAAAACTTCCGGGCCCTACACAGAGAACCGACTTTCATAGCAGCGGATTTAGCAATGGATTCGATATAAAATTTCAGCCAATTCATTCTACAGGCTTTTTCAAAGAAAAATAAGAATTTCTTTTTTCTAAAACACATAGTAGCAAACATGAAGAAATTGTGGGAAATAAGAATGGATCAATTAATTCTGTGCAGTTCATGCCAAATCAACATAACACAAGTTCTTTTGAAAAATCATCTTTTTTTGCAAGTGAATATTTATTAACAATTTTTTGAGAATAACAATGATTTTTTCCACTTACAAACTCTACTATTTAACCTAAATCTGATGGGAGATTAATTCATACTTTTCTCAAGGGCATGTAAGTGAATACAATGCACCTGACTGTAATTTGAACTTGACACTCCAAAGGAAAGCAAGAAGCCAGAAGAGATTTTCAAAAGCAAAATGTGCATAAGAAGAAACTATCAGCATAGAACTTGTTGTTACAACACTGAAATGATGAGTCCTAACTGTCAATCTAGCACTATATTTAAACTCATGAAGTTGACGTATTGAAAAAAAACTCATCAGAGCAATTAGCAGTCAGGTACAACTTTTCACTCAGTGACCAAATTTTTTGAGTGATGAAAGGAATCTGGTTATTAAATGTGGGACAGGTATGTATGTATTTTTTTTATAATTTCACTCCAAGTAAGGTAATAAAGCTACTAAGATACGAGAATGTTACTGAGTGTGAGAAACAATGAGAAAAATACTATTAAGGAGTGATAATGATAAAAGAACAAAAATTCAGAAAAAAGAAGATAAGGATATTGCATTTAAGTTTTTGAAGATCACAGATTCTGAAACATGTAGCCAGCCATTATGTATATTTATTATTTCAAGTGTTATTTTTAGTGGATACCCATAACATCTCATTTTTTTAAACAGTGATTAATATACAAATATTATATATATATATATATATGTAGTCATCCGCAGACAGATCTGTTTCGCTGTATTACAGCTCATCAGTATGGTTAGACTCCGATTCCTTTTAACCCAGGATTGAAACCCGACCGAATTGGCATCAGTCAGCAATTCTACCTCTGAGCTATGGGTGCTCGGTAGAAGAAGGCAGACTTTTTAGCATGTATATTATCATTATACACGCCCAATAGCCAGGGTGCTCTAATTCATTACTGAATGAGCGATGCGTACATGCCAGAGTAGCTACTGTTTTTCAAAGTCTATGATACTTCCAGAGTGCTCAATTAGGGTGTAAAAGCATAAAAAGTCATCTGCAGACAGATCTGTTTTGCTGTATCACAGCACATCAGTACGGTTAGACTCCAATTACTTTTAACCCAGGATATATATATATATTATGCTCTCATTATGATTGAGCTCCCTAGAGAAGAAAATTTTAAAAACAGTTCCTGAAAAAGATGTAAAATTTATAATAAATGGAATACTGCAAACCTTGTTGTCTGTAATGAAATACCAATATAGTATATGGATTTCAATGCCCAGTACAAGACCTTGTATCTTGTCACAAGTCAATTACCTATATTTGAAACACTACCACCTCCTTGAGTAAATGCTTTACATGTCACTTATCTAAATAAAAGGCTATAAAAATCATTTATTAACCTATAATGTACACAAAATCTTCAAAAAAATTCTGATAAAAAAAACAAGAATTCCATATAAATCCCAATATCAGAAACAGTTCATTATTTAAGAGGCCCCATATACCAAACATTTTTGTCCTACCATCAACCTTTCATTATTTAATAGTGGAAATGGAGTGTTGAAAGTTTTTTAAAAATAGAAAGATGCGCATATGTATTCCAGTCATGGGCAGCATGTGTGAGCTTAGAATGAACATCAATTTTTCAAAAACAGCACAAAAATAAATTACAATGTAACAGTCAAAACATGAGGAAAAATAACAACACCAGAAAAAAAGCAACCTTGAAAACGGATATAGAAATGGATGAAAGCATTTGGGACAATGAAAATTATGGAAAATTTTTGTACTGACTTACTTCAACAAAACAGAACTACATAAGTTACTGGAAAAACTTAATAAAAAAATTAATTAATTCTTCTTTGTTGGCCATATTTAATGAAAGATATTTGAAAGAAAGGTTGCTACCTGAATATGAATTATATATATATATATATATATATATATATATATAAGGTGGTGAAAAGATTTAGCCTGACCCAAATGCCAAAATTTCAATAAATGACCAAACATCAGGTTTATTTTTCTTGTTCTGGCCAAGAAACTTTTCATAACCCCATTTATACCTATACCTATCTATATGATACACTCCCAAAAGAGTGAATATATCTGTGCCCAATAAGTTTCCAGATAATTAGTTATCAATCTTGTCCAGATAAAAATGGTTCTTTCTCTAAGCATCATTGCCCATCTGATTGCTATTATTATCAAACTCTGCTTTATGATCACATGACAGCTCTTCAGAATTGTTGATTATCAAGAAGAAAAGCATAATTTTAGAAGTCATTCAATGTTGGTAGAAAAACGGCTTCATTATTGCCATTATTGCAAAAAATAACTATTTTCAAAATTGCTGTTTTTCTGATTTAAAGAATTTGTAAGGCATCACTGATTAGAATTAGTTTGATAGAACAACAGTTTAAAATAAAGCTTTTAGAAATTTTGTATTTTCTTGAAAACTGGATATGCATGTAATGTAATGTGTAGTGGTTAGAAATATAAAATCAATGAGTTGAGTTCAATCTCCAGTCGAGTTCATTTTATTCACTTTCATGTAAACACTCTTGAGAAAGGTAAGAATCCATCTCTTCTACCCCAGGTATATTTTTTCTTCCAATAGTATTTACCCTGTACGAAGCTCACAAGCTATAAGTAGAGCATTACAGATTAAGAGATAAGGGGCACAGTTTAACCCAAGACTTGAACAGGTTAAGATTGCAGAGATCAGAGAAGTTTCCTCCGGGGAGTTGGTTCCGTGAAGTGGTAGTTCATCAGAAGAAGCTGTTCAAGAGACTCTTAAATCTCACTAATAAAATACAAAGGGAATGTGAGTGATTGACTACAATGAGCATTGCATGATGGGTTAGTACTGATGGAACTAAGGTTAGTACTGATGGAACTAAGGAATGTAGATCTCCTGAAGACCTGACATAGAAATAGTGATAGAGTAGTGAGAGGCATGTAATGTTTGGTCTCTGGGAAAGAAGTTGTAGAGTGCAAAATATTTCATTATTCATAAGGATGTGGAGCTCTATCAAAAGGGGAAACTGATCAACTCCTGCATATCTAAAGATGCTTGACTCTATTATCAGTTTAATCAAACTCTTATAATAGTAAAAGAAAGCAGGAAGAATTAGGTGCTCTCTGGTATGGTACAAGTAAGTGATATATATATATATATATATATATATATATATATATATGTGAAATGTATGTATATAATTATAAATATCAAATATATATATATATATATATATATATATATATGTATATATATATGTGAAAAGTATGTATATAATTATAAATATCAATAAATATATATATATATATATGTGTGAAATGTATGTATATAATTATAAATATCAATAAATATATATATATATATATATATATGTGAAAAGTATGTATATAATTATAAATATCAATATATATATATATATATGTGTGTGTGTGAAAAGTATGTATATAATTATAAATATCAATAAATATATATATATATATATATATATATATATGTGTGTGAAAAGTATGTATATAATTATAAATATCATATATATATATATATATATATATATATATGTGCAATTTGTTATATATATTATATTGTTTACATATTATATATGCGTGGTACTTATTTAAAAGTGCTCAATATCAGTGATAGAGCAGACATATTCATATAGATAGGTGTGAGTTTGTAACCCTGGGTTTCACGCTTTTGCAATCGTCAGACAAACTGATTAATTTTTTTAAAAAATTGGTTATATGTAGGGTTGCGTATATTTGTGTATTTTTGTGGAAGTGGGGGAATCTGTCAGACGCAGACATATATATATACATTTGTACACCTATCAACGCGTGCAAGGACACACACACACACACACACGCACGTGCATTCGCTCACTGAGGCTTGCATAAACATACACATGCGAATCATGCAGGGTTTGGTATATACATGTATATGTGTGCTGTTGTGCACATACATACACATTCGGTTGGTGTATTCGAATGGTGTAGCGATGTTGATGCACGGACAGTTGTCGATTTTACGTAGGTACATATGTACTTTTGATGGGTTCTGTGTGAAACTATGATAGGTAAGAATTACTATTATTTTATTTAAGGCTGTATTGTTATTTTTTGTTTCAAAGTCGGTTATTGGCTTGTTTTTTTTATTTTTTGTGGTTGGGTATATTTAAATGGTAGAAATTCTAATTTGTAATGCTGGTTAGAGTTTAACCAATTTTTTAAAAAAAATTTTTTTAAATTTTTTAAAAAATATAACCAATTTTTAAAAAAATTAATCAGTTTGTCTGACGATCGCAAAAGCATGAAACCCAGGGTTACAAACTCACACCTGTATATATATATATATATATGTAACTACATTACTTAAAAATTGAAAACTGAAAAGAATAATTTAATACAAGCAAATAATAAACAAATTAACAAATCACTGCTGCCATTACAACCCTTAAAATAGGTAAAGTAAAAATAAAAAATAAGTAAATAAATAACTAACAAATCCAAATAAATAAATTCAACATGGAAAACATCACAGAATAAATAAATATAAATATAAAAATAAAAACAAGTAAAATAAATTTAATCAAATAAATAAATAAATAAACAAACCACTTTCATCAAAATAACCATTAGAAGTATTACTCACAATGCACTCTTGACGCATATATATATAAAAGGCTATCAAAGAAGAGTCACAAGAAAGATGCTTTGATTTCAGTGTTTAACAAGAAACAGCATATGGACTGGGCAAGAGAATTTGAGAGCAAAGATTACGAATTTTGGTCGTCTGTATTTTGGTCATGTGAAAGTAAATTCTGCTAATATTTAAATTTGAGACAGGTTTATCTTTGGAGAAATCAGAATAAGAAGGTGACCATGAAACATGGAGAGATTAGAGTAATGGTGTGGGATGCTGCCTGGTTTGGAAGAAAATCCGAGCTGATTTTTTTTGGCAAGCAGTTGAATTGTCCAAAATACTGTCAAATATTAGAGAAAGGACTACTGCCACAATTTGAAACCAGTCAAATTGATAAGAATGTCTACCTTTTTCAAGAAGAGGAAGTGCCATATTATACAAGCAATGTAGCAAAGGCCGGGAAGGCATCAAGTCACTGCCTTGGGTAGCCCAAGTCACTGCCTTGGGTAGACATGAATCCAATAGAGGATGTTTGGGAGCACCTTGACTGAAAACTTAAAGAGTGTGCAACCAAAATTACGTCAGTGGCAACCTTTAAAGTAGCATTACTAAAAAGTGGCAAAATATGGATCAGACAGTTGTTGATAATTTGATTAAATCTATGAAAAACTGTATACAAGCACTGAAACTAGCAAATGGAGGACCTACTCGATACTAGTTCAAAATACTGTTTATCTATTTTGAGTTGGTATTCAGTCAGTTAAGTGTCATCTGTGATACACGCTTGGGTGATCATGTCTCAAAAGAGACTTGACTGACTGGGAAGAAGATTATCCTGCAGTAGGTTGCCATTGCTTTCTGCGGTAGACTGGTTGCCAACCAAGGCTATAGAAGCCAATCTGTCCTGTTATTTGACCCATAACTGGAAGGAATAAATGGATTAATACCTTTCCCAAGGGTATTTGCGCATATATGATTGCAACGAATTCAACTGGAATTCGAACTCGGCTACTCGTTCCGAGTCGATATCCACTGGACCACAACGCACATTGGGATTATGTAATAAAATTTTGAAATTGGATGTAGTTTATTTCTCCTGGCTAAAAACTTATCATAGCTCATTATAAATATATATATATATATATATATATATATATATATATATCAACATTAGGAAGATCAACTGATTATGCTACGATGGTTTCAAACTTTTGGTCTTGTCAGACATTATAGACTAACATTTTATTTTAAATGAACAA
Source organism: Ascarosepion bandense (assembly GCA_037127315.1). Taxonomy (NCBI): domain Eukaryota; kingdom Metazoa; phylum Mollusca; class Cephalopoda; order Sepiida; family Sepiidae; genus Ascarosepion; species Ascarosepion bandense. The sequence goes on from JBBBDQ010000188.1 coordinate 8,139,825, forward strand.
CAGAAAATTTAAATCACATATAAGGGAGTTTGAAATAAGTCAAGAGTAACAAAATAGTATTGCAGGGGGAGTAAATAGATTATACAGTTTGTGGAATAATTATCTATAATAGCATTTCCAGAATAAAAAAGTTACTAAATAAAAGTCTCAAATCATGTCTGGATGTAAGTACATTTTGGGTTCATAATAGCCTGGATGAAATATATACAAACTATTTACTCCCCCTCCAATACAATTTTGATACTCTTGACTTACTCCTTACCTCATTTTAAACTTTCTATTGTGCATTGAAAAATAGAGCATTAGGAAATCAGAGGATACTGAAAGGTTTAAACTATGGTACCGTAATCAGCTGATTTTCCTAATTTTGATATTTAAAAGCACTGCATGTTAAAGCATTATCTTATATTTTTTCTTTAAATGTGTATTGAACCCTTTTTAATACAACTGTTTACTGGTCTAATTTAACTCTGACCAATAGCTGTTTAATAATTATATATGATAAAAAAATAATTTTAGAATTATGCTATCTTTATAGATAAAAGTGTACAGTATCAAAAATTGATCATGTGTAAATATCAGAGTTGACACTCTGATATTACCACTGTTTAAATCTTCAGGCCATAAGATTTTTTCTTTAAATGTGTGAAACAGAATGTCACCATTCAGCACAGACCTCAGTGTCCACATTTATATACATATATATATATATATATATATATATATATATATATATATATATATTGTTACAGAAAATCTTGAAGATTAACGAAATGGTTTAACAACCGACATATTGAAATTATTTGTTTGAACATTATTTTTAATCGATACTTGTATTTGAGTAGATAATCTGTTTTTAATCAAACAGTATATTTGTTTCTACTAGCCTGATTATTTATGATAAATTTTTGTTTAAAAAATGTGTATCATTCAGCAGGATTCGAACTTGCGAGCCCTATCAACGTAGAGGAAACCACCAATTGATCTATAATCAGGCTGGTAGAAACAAATATACTGTTTGATTGAAAACAAATTATCTGCTCAAATACGAGTATCAATTAAAAATAATATTCAAACAAATAATTTCAATATATATATATATATATATATATATATATATATATATATATATGTCACCTGGCATGCACACAGTAATCCGACCTCCTCACTTAATTTGTGATATTCTATATGTAATATATTTACATTTTTGCAACAAATGCAAAATAGAAAATTATATCAGGGAAACAGGTACAGAATTCTGTCTTTGACATAATAACCATCAGCAAACCATTAGATCAATTTCACAGTAGCTGCATATTTCCACCAAATAGACTATAGTATTAATAATGTTAGATGTGGGTTCCATCTATCTTTTCTATAAATATTTTTATGAGATTTCTTCCCTGGTGCATCATCCATGTGAATTTAAGTATGCTACTAGATTGGCATCTAGGTCCCACCCTTTTACTGTTGAAATAGTTACATGCAAACACTACTTCTACTCGATAGTTTCTTTTCTTGCACTTTCTGCCTGTTTCTTGCCTCCTCAATAGGTATTGTTTTCAAAAATTTAACTACAACATCAACTGCCATCTGCTATTTCTTGAATCTAAGTCATCTTTTATTTATTCTTCAATACCTTCTGTACCCAGTCTTTTTTATCACTGTAACCCCCAGTGAACTAGTGGCAGTCACTCCTTGCTTGTAGTGAAAATGATTAAAAATTTTTTTTTAAAATGATATGTCCTTTTAGCCTCTTCATTTAAATGCCAATATACAAATCTACCATCTGCCCATGTATTGAATACTGCTGCCATATCTGGTTGGGTGCCCCTGCTACTCTCCTTGGGCTTCTTGACAAAATACAAAGGAGCATCTGTAACGTGGTTGATACTGACTTGGCAGACCGGCTGCAACCACTCTCTCACCGGCGAGATGTGGCTTCCCTGTGCCTCTTCTACAAGTACTTTCATGGCTACTGCTCCAATGAACTTAGATCACTGGTGCCGCCTAAGCACGAATTTGCACAAGATACTAGATTAGCAACTAGGTCCCACCCTTTTACAGTTAAACAGATAAGATGTAACTGTAGTTTCTACTCCAAAAATTCCCTTCCACAAGTCTGCTTTCTCGACAGCTACAATCTCCAGGTGTTTAAATGTAGGGTCAATAGACACCTCCTGTCACACTAACTTCCAATTATTCTCAGAACACTCTCATCTACCCAACCCTCATTCTTGGTATCCTTACCCGCCTATCACCCACCCTCTGATATTTCCTATACTTAACCATTCTCCATATCCTTATCCGCCTATCACCCACCCTCTGACATTTCCTATATTTAACCATCCTTTTTCCACTCTATGTAGCCCCCTGTGCAGTAGTGGCAGTGAAATGCCTTGCTTGGGGAGAAACGCATATAAAAAAAAAAAAGAAAAAAGAAGGCCAGAAGTCCAAGTTAAAATACTTTTTTAAAATAAATTCACACATTCTAGGTTAAAATAAAAATTTAAACAAACTCGGTGAATACAGTTTCCATAGTTTTCCTTTTGCAGGCCCTCTACACTGTAAATCATGGCAGCAAACAACTTGCCCAAAACTAGATCTCTTCAGTAATATAGTCAATCAATTGCCACATATGATACATGTTTGAGGCAATCATGTCTTGAAAGAGACATGACTGACTAGGTAGAAGATTTTCCCACAGTAGGTTGCCATTACTTTCTGTGTTATATATCAGTGATATGTTTGGTATACCTGGAGCCAAGGATATTGACCGGCTTGAAATATAATGATGGACTATGTGTGTACAAAAATATATTCACTGGTTTATTCTATACAATCACTGTGACAGTTGTGTGAAGAGGAGTGGTCAGAGGGACAAGCACATACAAGGAAGTGATGGCTGGAGTTGTCTTTCCTTGAGTTTTCTTCACTTTCCAGCTTGTCTGCTCTCTATCTCTGTCTCTCTGAACCTGGGAAAACACAGTTTTATATATAAGTTCAAGCTCTGTCAAGCTCCACCCAATTATGTCATTCCCAGGCAGGCCTAATCACCAATTGTTGTTTTGGCTAGTTCCACTTTGATGTAAACACGTTATTGTTATTTTACTGTTCAAATTTTCCCAATTTTGACTGGCTGGTGCAAAACATATTTTTTGTCAGCTCTAAAATATAATTTATTGTTTTGCAATCCGAAATAATTTAAAGCAAATTGTATTTGTTTCTGACCAAATAATTTAATTAAACTATTTTCATTGCTTATATTTTGTAACCTTGAAAATTGGCATTGTTTCCATTTTATTTTTATTTTTTCATTCCAGCTTTGACCAAAATCATCGCATGTCCTTTTCTTCATCTTCAACAGGAATAAATCTTTTCAAATTCAACTATATGCTGTTAGTCCCCAGAATATATAGCACCTGTGGTAGACTGGTTGCCAATCCATACTATAAAAACCAGTTTTTCATGGTATTTAACCCATAGCTGGAAGAAGAAGAGATTGGTTAATACCTTTCTCAAGGGTATTTGTGCATAAGTTAATGAAATTAATTCAACTGAAATTTGAACTCAGTTCTCCTATTTCTCATTCTGAGCTGATATCCATTACACCACAATGCACAGCCAATATAATATATATATATATGTAATATAACATAAGTGAAAAGAAAACAAAATCCCTCTTATTTTTTCTTGTCTTGTTGAGGACACAGGAATGTTTTAAAATTCTGATTTTTATCATCTTTCTCATCCTGCTTTCATCTGGTCAAAAAGGCCATAATATACAATGCATTTTTTTTGTTGGTTTTATATTTCTCATATTTTGGGAGAGAGTGTGAGTAAGAGATTCTTAATATCTTATCACTTTAGCTCAGATCAAATTTTAAGCAACTTTAAAATGGAAATAAAGGGAAATGTATGATAATGTGTACTTAAAAATGACTGAAGAAAATATTCTTTTCAATTTCATATTTATATCACCTGAATCTTTAACAAGAATGTTAGTGCTCTTTGTGTCACACACACACACACACACACACACACACACACACACACACATATATATATGTGTGTGTGTGTGTGTGTGTGTGTATATATATATATATATATATATATACACAAACATTCACACACAGAAAGAGGGTTAAAAAGCAAAGCAAAGGCTCAGTAAACACTTCTGATATACTCCATTATCCTGTTATTGACATCTGGGAAGATTACTTCCAACCATTTTGTCTACTAACCTGCCTGCTAGGTGGTGCTGTTTCATGACTCTGAAAGGATGGGACAATAAACCCCTTTCTACTTTTGCTCTAGATATTGTGCTATGAACACTTCACTTCTGGGAGGCTTCTTAGTTGCTTTGGCAAACTTAATTTCGCATAAACCATATTGACATCAAGCACTTACATGTTGTAAACACAAAATAATAACAATAATTTTTTTTACCTTTTCAGCTATCTGTGTACATACACATATATTTTGCCTCTTCTTGTGTTGTTCCTTTTTTTTTTAAAAAATATTTTTTTCACATGTTGAAAATTATATCTTCTGAAACTTTTGAATTCAATTTCTTTGAAAGTTCTCAACATCAACCACAGCCGTTACAAACAGAAACTTCATCTTCGCTACAACTGAATATTCCATTGAAATAACTTAGATGTCATCACTATAGCTTTTACCTAAGATTTCAATTTGTTCAAAAAATCCAAGTAAATAATCTTTTTAGTCAAAGCTTGTCAAAAAAAGCATATATTTCACTTTGATGTACATTTGTTAGAATCTGTTAACCCAGGTTTTGCTTTTATCTGAGTGTCAGGATTCCAAATATTTAACAGCAACAACAATTTTTTTAAATGAAACATAAACAGCTTATTTACTGAAGGAAAAGTAGAAACAGAATATCAGTTCAAATATCATTTATAAATTCTTTTGATATAGTTATAATCATGGCCCACCAGATTGTTGGGTTCTGTTTTGGCTGTTTAAAAGACACTAGGAGAAAGGAAGGCTGTTATAATAGTTCAAATTTTTGCAGATTTTAAAGTTAAAATTCTCCTTCGATACTGATCACCAACTAGAGCATCAGAGACCAATCTTCTCTGATATTTAACCCATAGGTAAGTTGAAAATAGATAGATTATTAGTTTATTTATCAAGATGCGAATCTAACTTTATGTGTCAATAAAGTCTTTGCAATGAGCACATCCACCCTTCTATCACTCCGTGTATATATATATATATATATATATATATATATATATATGCATATATGCAATGGGCATGTGACTGAATGGTTAGAATATTCGCTTTCTGACCATAAAGCCTAGGTCTGAATCTCATCATGATCAATTTGTCAGGAAGGTGATATTACTAGTCTGGAGAAGGCAATACCAGTGTGCAGCACCTTTGGAAGGTGCCTGAAAACAATCCCACAGGTTGACCTAAGCCTTGTGAGTGAAATTGATATTGGTTGTGCTATCTTGAAGTCACAAGTCATAGTGACCAAGGGTTTGGGCATCCTGGTCTAGTTCAGACTATTGTTCAAGCCAGATAATATGCTCTCATCCAGAAACTGTAACTAAGGTTTACTTAGCATAGTTGTGGTATAAATCACAGGTCAGCTCAGTGAGTGTTGAATAAAAGCAAGTGTACGTAAGCAATTATCTGCAATGAGGATTAGCTAGTCACACTTGTAGACAGGCATCCTTGGATATATGTATATGTGTGTGTCTCTTTTATATCTTATTTGTGCATGTATATATATATATATATATATATATATATATAAACACAGTTAAGGTATAAACGATACACATATATTTGAATACATATAAACATGGATTTTTTTTTCATGGATTTGATCAAGTTATCTCTGGTAAGCTTGATCACTAAATCTGTCTGAGTATGCAGATATTTAAAAACCTTAGAGTTGAATATTCTTGGCTTGCTTAGTTTATTTCCACTTGGAATGTTGATAGAAGTTGAGATTAGGGTGATTTGCAAAGTAGATCAATCAATATAAAAATTTTAAATTAACTAAAATTAGAACTGAAATACTCCTCATTAAACAAATCAAGGAAATAAATAACCCTAATGAACTTGAAAACTGTTAAAAAAATGAATTGTTTGGAAGTGCTTGAAGACCCTAGTTGGAGCCAAGAGTTGTAAGTAAAACTGGGTAGACAAAACTATTAAAAAGCAATCTGTGGTCATGATAACAGAAATTCTCATTTCTCACAAAAAAAAAATGTATTTTTTTGATATGATCTCCTTCCTTGTTGATGCACCTAGTTTTAGTGGTGAGTATTAATTACATAGATTGTATTTTATACAATGAAACTTTCAGATCAAAATTCAGATATTTTTTGTCAAACTATAATAAAGGGTTTGATTTGAAATTCTAACAAATATTACCTGAAAAGGGCTGGAGTGTACAACATAAGAAATGTTGTGAATATGGTAATAAAGATGAGGACAACAATGTAAATTGTGTGAATGTTTGTTAAGTTGTTGGCTTTTTCATCCATACTTTAATATGTCTACATATATAACTGACACAATATACATATGTCAGTTAAAATTTCATTTAACTCATCTGACTCACTTCTTCTCTCTCTCTCTCTCTCTCTCTCTCTCTCTCTCTTGTGTATATTTTGATATAATGTGTTATGGTCAATGAAGCTATCTGGCAACTGAATTAATAACAACTGATTAAAAAGTGAAATGGAATTCACATGATGAATTTAAAGTTCACTCAACTCAGTTTATATCCTGATGGCAACACATTTCGTCTCTGATAAGCTTGCTTGACTCTATTTTTGTGAATGTTTAATTGTCAAGCATTTAAATCTTTTTCTTTTGCATATAGTGTAGAATAAATTTTAAAATATAGTTGTGTCAGTTAAGATTTCAGTTTGTTCTTTTAGTCATAACAGCAGCAAAGGCTGATTTTATATTTTATTTTTCTTTTGAATTTTTACAGAAAGTTATCTTAAAATTCCCTTGTAGTGACTATGAAGGGATCACCTGACTTTAACTAAGTTAAAACTTAGTAAATTTGTTTTTAAATTGGAGTAGGTAGAACCCTACCATCGTCCGGTTCATACTCCTCCCTTTTCTTTTGAACAAGAGCTCATCTCTTGTTTCCTGCTTAGATAGAGGTTTCTGGTTTCTTTCCTTTCCTCAGGTCTTAATAATAGTCTTGTTGCAAGCTTTTGGCAGTATGTGCAGATGAGGGTAATGTCTCTTAATTCTGAGCATACCGGGTTGGCAGTTTCCTGGTTGCTGCTTCTGACTGGTAGTTTGGAGCTCAAATTCTTGCATAGCATCTTGAGAGGCTGCTCTGACCAATAGTTGGGATTTCTTGTAGTGTCATGTTGCACATGGATGGGTGTTCCTGCAAGTGTCTTTGGTGGGCAACCCTGAGGCCACATTATGCTGCAGTCTGCGCCAGTTTCCTTCCAAAACATGTTGCATTTGACAACCAACTAATACTACTACTCTAGGCCTCTAATTATCAAAAAATCTCTAATTATTGCATTCCACAAAGTAAGAATTAAAACTAAACCAGCTAAACAAAAATCACCTAACCCCGTTAACATCTCTTTCTCGAACATCCAAGGTATTTGTACCAACTTTTGCAGCATTGAATCCTTCCTCCAAGTAAACTCACCTGACATCTTAGCTCTCTGTGAAATTAACCTTGACCCTTCTATTCCTTTTTCTGATTTCTATATCCCTGGTTACCTTCCTCTCTTTAGGAAGGACTTCAATATCCATATGCATGGAATTGGCATTTAAGTCAGAGAACATCTCCCTCTAGCAAGGGTGACTTCTCTTGAATCTATAGACCATTCCTATATGTGTCTCCATCTCTTTCTACTAAGCTTGGTTAGCTATCTTTTCTTTCTCTACTGCACCCCTTCATCTCCTGACTGTTCTGCACTTGACAGTATCTTGAACAATATAGATAAGGGCATTTCCTCTCATCTGTTTAGTCATATATTTGTGTTTGGAGAGTTTACTGCCCACCACATCAAGTGGCTGGAAAACTCTGTCACAGATCTTGCTGGTGTCCATACTATGACCTTTTCAATTACTCAATCCCTTATGCAAGTGGTGGATTTCCCCAAGCGTCTATTCCTGTACATTAAATAAAGGGTTTGATAAACACATAATGCAGGCCAGAGGGTACCTTGGCTAAAATATTGTTAAAATAACAATCAAGATGAGGAGAATATTCTACATGTCAATAAAATAAATTATGTTAACACCTGATTACAGAAGTTAAGAGAAAATAATCTGTATGTATTACATGTACGAATATTTTAAATATTTTTAATAATATCATTAGTAAATATATTATCTGTTAGGACAAAAACAATCCTCTCTACTATAATAAAGACTGTTGTGTATTTATCCATATATATATATATATTTCCCTTCTGTTAGATTCATGGAGAGAGACAGAGAGTAGCGAGGCAGTGTTGGCTCAGTCTATTAGAGAGACAATAGTGAGGCAGCATCAGCTCAGTTCATTTACTTTATTACAAGTTATTAAACTTTAATACCAGTTTTGACAGCTCTTGCCACATATTTGGTATTTAACAGTGGCTTATTATTTTATCTTTTGTAATAATTATTTTGCTAAGTAGTGAATAATATATATATATATATATATATATATATATACCCTCTCTGTTATAATAAAGACCATTGTGCATTTATATATATATGTATATATTTCCCTCCTGACACACTCATAGTTTTTCTTCTTATGTCTCAATGTAAGATACTCAATAGTAGGTGTATTACTATATATGTTGCCATCATTTTACACAGCATATTGATATAAATATTTTGACATTATTTTGGGTGGCACAGACCAACATCTAATATGATATGTATAAATATTTTCTTTTAAGGATATATTTTTACTACTAAGTATCTTTCTTAAAGCAACTTTTTCTCTGAGTCTTTCATGGCATATTTTGGAAAAGTAAAAATTCTTTGATAGCTCCCCATCTGCTCCTTGAATTAATATGGAACAATTTATACTAGATACAATAGCATTTAGCACAAAATGAACACAAATTCTCTCAGCTAGAATTTGAATTCAGTTAATTGATTTTATGTTTGCAAAACCATTGTCTTAGTATCAAATGAAAAGACACAACTTTAAATCTTTGGCTAATGTTTTTAGAGCAGTAGAATGGTAACTGAAAAGTTCTAACATCTATTCAAAACATCATTGATATTTTTTTTATTTCAGTTCATCAACATAAAAAATGATAAAAAATTTTAACAAAATTTAAATGCCATTTAATTTTAACAATCAGTTTATAACTGTTATTATTATTAAAACATGCATATCTTACAGAAGTGAAAGAAAAATGAAAAAATGAGAAGCTATTATTACTGTAAACAGTAATACAAGTAATTCTTTTTTTCATTTTGTATATTCTTAAATCAACTCTGTACTTCAAAGAGGAAAATGCATAAGTTAAAAATAAGTTTACTTCAACTCACCAAGATAAAAAATATAAGAATTTAACAATAGTTGTAGGCTTTTTATTTAAACAATCCAATTATACTTTTAAAATCTATAATTTAATTCAGTGTAAATGTTATTTTTCACTTGGGTAAAGGGAGTCATTTGTTCATGCCCATCTCTTTTCCAAAAATCATTCCATAGTTCAAACCTGGAACTAGCATTTAATCTGTTAGGGTTGGTGGATTCATGCCTTTCCCCTGAGTGTTAGTACAATTTAAACTCAAATTACCTCAGCTAGAATTTGATGTTTGTGGCTATTAAAATACTTTTGAAAGTTTAGCATTTGATCTCGTCATTTTCAAACAATGCAACCAACATCTTGCAGAACTGTTGTCTTTGTATTGAAGAGAAGAACAGAATTTTAAATCTTTGATTAATATTTTGTGTAGAGGAGCAGAATGGTGGCTGAAAGGTCCCATGCACTATTCCAAACATAGAAGTGATATTTTATCTTTGTTTCAGTTCAATAAGATAAAAATATAAGATTTTTAGCAAAAGTTATTAGCTTTTCATTCAAATAAACCAATTCTACTTGTAAACATTTGTAACTTTATTCAGTTGAAATATCATTTTTAATTATGTTCGTGTTTAACTCTTGAGTTAATTTTGTTGGAATTTAGAGTGTTGAGATAAAAATCTTAGCCTGCCTTTTAAGAAATATTTGCTGTGAATTCTTAAAAGAATAGAAAGAATGACATCTATTTTCTCTTGGAATGAATGCTCGAAAAGTTAAATAAAGCTGTCAGTAATTTGTGCCTTTATATTTGTCTTTTCTGAAGATGGTATATACATAATTTTTAAGAAAGGATCCATTGCATCCAGAACACCCATGTGATAGAGAGGAAACTTAGCTTTGTACAAATCAAGTGTTAGGATAAGTTACAGTGTGCAGTAGCCCAGAAAATACCCTTGTAAACCTGCATCTGAACAGCCTAGTAAATATAGTACATATAAAAAAGAAAGAAAAAAAACATCACAAACATAGGAAAAAAGGAGATAAAAAGATTTCTATATGATTAAATAAGGCAGCTCAAAGCCCAAGAATAGAATATTGGGAGATAAATGATATTCTCTTATCCTATTAATTTATTATTTCATATATTAATCAACATAAAGAATAAAGCCAATATCTATTCATGCAAAAAACAGATAGACCCAAGGCACAGATACACATCAGGGCATATAAATATATAAGCTTGAGCCTAAAACAAAGAAGACTATTATGATAGAAGTGGATTCAAATTCTGTCACTAATACAAATAAGCTGACTCAAACTACAAAACAATTGTATGGATTATGACTGGATATACATTTCTTCTCTTATGTTTCATGTCCCTTCAGAACATAGGCAATCAGGCCTCCCCACAACTTCTTATTCTTTGTAGCTTGAAGTGATATTTATCTTCTTACTATCACTCTCAATCAATTTTCTGCTATTCATTAAGATAAGTTATTTGTTGCTTTTTTTTGCCTCTCTTGTCTTCAATATATCCTGTGAGTATCAAATTCTTCAAGCCCTCTTTCTTGATTATGAAATTTCAGATGCCTCTTTTGGACACTAAGTACAGTATAAACCGGTTTTATGGATAGTGTGATCCCTAAATTATTTTGATTTAATTTTAACCCCCACAGAAAAAAATTTATCTGAGTATAGTGCAACCCATCACAAATAATGAATGATTTTAACCTGTTCAAAAACAATACCACTATAACTTAAGAAAAAACTGATCATAACTCACACTATACTTAAATATGTACAGTATGACAGTATAATTGTCCCTTTTGTTTTTATTTCCCTTAAATTTTCTCATTTCTATGTTCTATCTATGGTATTTGCAGAATTCGCTTGTGAAAGACAAACTTGTTTTACCCGAGGTCTACAAGGCATGACTGCCACTAGTATACTAGGGGTTACAGTGAGAGAAATGATTGGGTACAGGGGCTATTAATGAAAGAATAAAAAATGAAAAGGATTCAAGAAAATAGATGGCAGTTGGTGTTACATTTATATTTTTGGAACTTGTAGCTATCAGTGAAGCAAGTAAACAGAAGGGGATCCCATCAGCAGGAAGTGCAAGAAAAGAAACTGTTGGAGAAGAAGTGGCAGTTACTTTTAATGTTTTTGATGGTAAAAGGGTGGGACCTACATGCCAACCTAGTATTCATGTGGTTGTGTCACTAAGGAAATAAGCTTGTCCGAGCAGTTGCCATGAAAATGTTTGTAGAAAAGATAAAGGGAAGCCATGCCATGTCAGTGAGAAAGTGACTGAAGCTGAGATACCAAGTCAAGATTGATTGCATTGCAGAACATTCTTTGGATTTTGTCAAAAACCACAAAATGATTAGCAAAAGCACCCGATCAGATATGACAACCGTATTCAATGCACGGACAAATAATAGATTTAGAAATATGCAAGATGGATTTTGACAGTAAAAATTTCTGGCTCACACAGTGATCCAACCTTCCTAGCAGTTGATGCAGCTATAGATTCAATGTATTCAGTTCACTTCAAGTCGGATAAAAAATTGATGCTAAGGAGGGACAATGTGTTGCTTTCCAGGAGACTAGAATCATCCATGCTGTTAGTGGGTGGGAAAGTTTGTCTATGGTAGTTAGAGAAGAGCAGTTTTATTTTGAAGAGATTAAAATTTACAAGCCATTTCCATGCCCCAGTAAACCACTGATATATTGCTATAGACGAGGATGATATTATATAACTGTTAATCATTTTTTCTTGTTATTAATGAAATTCCCTTGTCTTTTAGTCTAATTTTGTTTTTAGAAGAAATCCTTTGCTAATCCAATGTGCCTTCAGATTTCAATGTCACATTTTTCTTCCTCTGTTAAAACAAATATTCAAATTTTCACATTTGTTTGATTTTTTGTTGTAGAGTGGCTGACACCCCTCAGCACTGTCAATGATAGAATGGCCCATCGTCTGAAATGGTTTATTTAGGTTAACAATAGTTGCATTCAAAGTGTAGTATTTAAATGTCATTCAAGAAATATTCAAACTGATTACCTCAGTGAGTATTGCAATCTTACCCCTCCTCTTTGTGTTGTAAGTTCGGTTTTGTCTGTGATTATAACTATTGTACTCTTCTGTTTATATGTATTTAGCACCGGATATTGTGCTGCATAATACCGCAGAACATTTTCTCTCATTGTATAGTATCCACCTTAATGATACAACATTTTGGTTTCTCCATTTTTTTGTTCACAATTTAGGCCATTCTTCTTGCTGACACCAATTTATAGTCTGTCCTCTTACAATTGCTGTTCAGGCCTTACTTCTCACTTTCTTTTACTACATCTCTTGTAGTTTCCTTTCTGTGTCTGATGTCAACAGTGTCATTTGCATATCTTAGGTTAAGTTTGTATTCATTATCTATATTATTTAGCTCTCTAAGCTTAAAAAGAACAACAGGATTAAAAAGAAGTTGAATTTTTTAAATGCTTAAAATGAGCAAAGTGGTTCTAAACAAATGAATAAAAAGATGATACACAAGTACTGTATTTATTCCAAAGAACATAATCTGACTTTTAAGAAAAGTGCTTTTTGTTTTTTAGATGTGCTAAAACTTATTTCAAGTGATGGTTAAAAACAACTTGTAAAGAACAAGCAGACAGCATGAACTTTTATTCTTTCAGTTCAAACTCTCAGTTTTATATTTTAACTTGATCCTCCTCCAGCAACCATAATTATCACAATTTTTTACTTTTTATTACTGAACCAGCCCTTCCCTTAATTACACTTTTACTTTCAATATATTGATTTAGATATGGGGCTTTTCTTGGAGTAAGTTAGATTTGTTAATACTCCAAATGGTTTTGGTTCTTCTTAAACAGTCAAATGGAGTTAATGAAGTGGTAGGGAGATGGTTGAATGTTTATTAAATTGGCCTTGTGTCAAACATAACCAAACTCCCTACAACTTAAAGGTTTATGAGAAGGTTATGAAAAGGTGAAAGGTTGAAAGTATAAAAATATTTCATTTGTATGTTTAAAGTAGAATTTTATTAACATAACAGAATAACATGAATTTGTAGGAGTTAAATGTTCAAAGACAAAATGTATGTATGTATGTAGTTAAATGTTCCAGAAAAATAGTAGTAAGGTGTTAAGTGAATCAAGAGTTCATAGTTATAACTTGTGGGTATGCAAAGATTAACAGGATAGTAATGAAGCTAGTGTCCCTTTCCTTTTTTTTATGGCTGGCAAGAAAGTGAAGAGGAAGATAAGGCAATAAAAAATATGGTACTTATTGAAGTTAAGATTTAGGAGTCAGTTGAAGTATCTTATTGTTGTCATTATTGTTTTCATCATCTTCTTTGCTGAAGGCAAGAACATTGAGAATGAAGAAGAGGTAAAGGAAAATAGAACATGAGAAATAGAAGGGGAACAAATGTCTGATGGGATCTTACATCCTGTTCAGTGGCTTGAAGTTTCTTTTGTCACATTTTAGCATGCTCCCATCTAACTGATTGATTTGACTCTTCCTTTTTTTTTATACCAAAAGACCTTTTAACATAGGATTGTTAAATTTTCTCTCAGTTTTGCAAATCACTTCCTGTCATTGGTTAGAAAATTAATTTAACATAGGATCACAAAATCTGGCATCATCATTTTCTTTCAGTATGGGGTCAATCCTTTTTATATTTGTCAAAATTAGGATTTCACACATAATTGTGAATTTTTGTAAAAGTGAAGAAGAGAAGAGAGTTACTTTTAATTTTGTGTTTACCACACTAACATGTTTAATCTACAGTCTTGCTTGATAGAAAAACATAAAAAAATTGATCAGATTTCAAAAAATAAAAGTACCAATGACTATGGGGAGTTAGAGTGAGTGAGCAGACAAAAATAAATTTATCATTGAAAGTATGGAGGATAAAAAAAAAGGTCCTTACTGAATATACATGATGAGGGCTGCCACATAATTGCCATTGAGTATGGCCATCACATAATATCATTTCAGACTTTATTGTACATAAAATGATTATAGTTCTTTCAAATGGTAAAACTTTTAAAATTCCTAGCACAAGTCTTCATTGGTTATGATTGCTTTTTTCAGATGTGACCAGCCATCCAGCATGCAAAAAAATGCCTCAGGATATCAAGCAATACCTGTGCCTAAACTTTTATTAAAGTGGGTGAAAACATTGCACTTGGTCAATCCTACTTTCTCACCAAGAATACCATTTACCTGAAAAGAAGAACCAGTTAACTTCATTGGATGCTGCTAAACCACAGGTGTGACATAAATGATTTTCTTCTTCAAGTTGGATACCTTAAGGAAAATTAAGGAGACTAAAAACTCCTAGTTGGATTACTAATCCAGGTATTTCTACATCCTGTGCCTTTGCTAGATGGCTGTTGATCCCCTAATGCACATGATGGCTGTTGATTCATTAAATGAATATAACCATCATTGAAAAGTTTGATCAAGGATTTTTGTTCTCTTGAAAATGACAATATCAGCAATTGACCTGTAAAGCTTAATGCAGATATGTCAAACTAGATTCTTTTGTGCAGAGCCTGGCCTGTTTTGAAAAACTGTACCACTTGCTTGTGGGTTGTCATGTGACATACAGATATATATAATTGAAACACTAATAATAAAAAAAAAAAACAGCCTTCAATAACAACAATTATGAACATGGCCACAATGTGCTAACTGTGTTTGGAAAATAAAACATTTCTATAATTCTAGATATGTACATAAAAGCTCATTCATTCAGTTAAAAATTAAAATTACTTCTTGTAAATGAATGGTCAAAAGTAAAGTGACATGCAAAAAATTTGGACAATTTTACACAATTTATATCCAGAAAAGAAAACACTCATATGAAGACAAATTAAATAACATCTGAATCACAGTACATTAATTGTCTTTAATGAAACATATATAAAAGAAGGATTGCTGCCCAAATACACAATAATATATATTTGTATTGTTATAAATAAATAAAAAAGTTCATAATACTTAATCAAAACTGACTTTTATTTACTGATAATAGCCATTGCTTTAGTTATATATTTAACAATCTTAATGACAAAATTCTACTCATCTTGACATGTGTTAAATTGCATAAATTTGTATATATCAATAGGTGTTATTACATATCTAAAAATGTATGCATGCATGTAAACATATTTCAACCTATATATATGTATTTATATGTGTATAAACATAAGACAACAAATTCCTTCTATGCTACCTACAATCATATCATAATACAAAATACAAAACAACTAATGACCCATAACATAAAAATTTCCTGAAATTCTAAAATTCAAAGAGTTTACAAAAATAAGTAAAATAAAATATTAAATAAATAAATATATTTAAAAATAAATATATTATAAAAATATAATAAAAATGAATAAAAATTACTATATTACAAACTCAAGGCTAGGAGCATAAATAGTTTAAAACTTTAGACTGAAACAAAAATCTGGAAAAATTGTTCTTCTTACCTCCTTCCCATCAACTTCCAGTGGTCCACACAAAGAAAAATAACACATGGTTTGATGATCACTCAAAGTGTGAAACTGACTATGCAGTATTAATTTTTCTGTCCATACTGCTTATCTATCTATGTCTCGAAAAATGAATACATACACCCTTGTACAAATTAACGGAAACAAGTGGTTTAGTTTCTTTTCTTTTAACATACGGTCAGTTTTAGACCCACTGGAGTGACAGGGTGTAATCAATTTCTATTTTTTTTCCTCAGATTAGGTCATTTGCAGTGGTGTGCAGTAATATGAATTGATTTTCAAGGTGCATGATGAAATTTGTTTGGCCTTGAAAAATATTGCGTCATCCATGATTGCATCAGATTTTTATTACACCAAGACACTATTGCCTTGACTGTCAAGTAGTTGTCCTACAACCATTGTCTGCAATGGGTGTTACTGCAAGGAAGTGCATGAAAATTGTAAGCTGCACAAACACACTGGCAAGCTTACAGAGAGATTGCAGATATTGATGGTGTCAGCCTTTCACCTGTCAGTTATTTTTTTTTTTAATCATTTCACACCAAGCAAGGCATTCCACTGCCACTATTGTACTTGGGGCTACATGGGTGAAGGTAAATAGAAAGAGTGGTTAGATATAGGAAATGTCAGAAGGGGGGTAATAGATAGTTGGGTAGGTGGGAAGAGTGTTTGAAAGAATGGAAGCGAGTTAGTTTGTCTATTGACCTTACATTTAAACTCCTGGAGATTGTAGCCGTCAGGGAAGCAGTCTTGTGGAAGGGAATTCCACAGTCAGAAAGTGTGAGAAAAGAAACTGTTGGAGTAGAAGTTGCGGTTGCATTTTATCGGTTTCACTGTAAAAGAGTGGAATCTAGTTGCTAATCTAGTATCTCATGCAAAATCGAACCTAGGGGGCACTAGTGATCTAAGTTCATTGTAGCAGAAGCCGTGAAAGTATTTATAGAAGAGACACAGGGAAGCCACGTCGTGCCGGTGAGAGAGAGACTGCAGGCGGTCTGCTAAGTCGGTATCGATCACATTACAGACCCTCCGCTGTACCTTGTCGAGAAACCCAAGGAGAATAGCAGGGGCATCCGACCAGATATGGCAACAGTATTCAATGCATGGGCGGATGGTAGATTTATAAATGTGTAGGATAGATTCAGACGGAAAAAACCTCCAGGTCCTGCACAGAGAACCAACTTTCATAGCGGTGAATTTAGCAATGGATTCAACATAGTCATTTCACTTGAGGTCCGCTGAAAGTGTGAGACCAAGGAGGCGTAGTGTTTTACTCTCTGGGAAGCAAGCCTGGTCCATGCTAATAGGAGGTAGGTGCAATTGTTTATGATGATTAATTGATAGTAGCTTCATTTTAGAAGCATTAAAATTTACGAGCCATTTCTTACCCCAGTCCACTAGGGATTGGAGATCCTTTCCAAGCTTGGCTGCAAGGTTAGCTTTGTCACTTACACCAGATTTTTGATTGAGGCGAGAATAAACTGTGGTGTCATCGGCATACATACCTACTTGGGATCTTATGGTATCAGGGAGATCATTAATGTAGATCAGAAAGACCGTAGGACCTAGGATAGAGCCTTGAGGGACACCCACGTTCGTATGGTAGTTCTGGGAGGCATATCCGTTTAATACCACTTTCAATGTGCGGTTAGATAGGAATGACTGGATTAGTTCAAACAATTGTCCAGCTATACCATAGCTCCGCAGTTTGCATAGACGGCCAGCATGCCAAACTCTGTCGAATGCTTTAGAGATATCCAAGGCAACGGTTCGGGTTTCACCATTCCTGTTGAGTGCCTGATATATGTACTCGGTGATTGTTATTAGCATATCAGCTGTAGACCTGGTGAAGTGGAAACCATACTGCTTGTCCAAGAGAAGCCTGTGTGCTGTGAGATGCTGAACCACCTCGGTGTTGATAATGGCTTCAAACACTTTGCCAAAGATCGGAAGAAGGCTGATAGGGCGGTAATTTGCGGGGTCCGAGTGTTCTCCAGTGTTTTTAAATATAGGAACTACAGAGGAAGATTTCCAACAGGCAGGAAAACAGGAAGCAGATAGGCAGAAGTTGTAGAGCTTAGAAAGTACAGAGGAAAGTTCAGGGGCACATTTCTTTAAGACTATGATTGGGATTCCGTCCCCTCCGCTCGCTTTGTGAGGGTCAATTGTCGAGATTATCTTAGAGATGAGCGAGGGTGTAATATGGACGTTATTCAGTTGAGCATCAGTTCTAGGTGGGAAGTCGGGAGTAGAAACTCTAGATGAGTCCAATCTCGAATTACTTGAGAATCTGCGGGCAAAGCATTCAGCCTTGTCTGCTGGGGAGGTGAGGACCTCAAATTTGTTTATTAGTGGGGGTCTTGTGGACTTGCTCTTGTTAAGTGTTCTTTTACAGAGCCACCAGTAGTCTTTGGTGCCGAACTTAGAGGATGCTATGCATTGCTTCATTCTGGCAGCAAATAACATCTTAGCTTCGTTAAGTAACTTTTTACACTTATTACGAGCTGAAGCGAAAAGGCGTCTGTTTTGGTCCAACGCGTAGCTACCATAGAGTCGGAAGAAATGATTCCGATGGGCAATGGCAGCTAAGCAAGCAGGCGAGAACCATGGAGATGAATGAGATTTAAGCTGAAATTTCCTAGCAGGGATGAAAGCATCAATGCCAGCCTTAACCCAGGAGGAGACCTCGGATGCACATTCTTCGATGAGAAGACTAAAAACATTGTTCCATGGGACGTCACAGAGGAAGTCTCGGAACGAATCCCAGTCTGCTCTTTGGTAGCAGTAGGATATTCTACTTGCCTGGGTTTCTTGGGTTGGGTGGGAGTGGAATGAAATGTTGATGGAAACTATGGTGCGGTCAGAGTTACCGAGTGGGCAGAATTGTCTGGTAGTGCAAGAGTCTGGGATGGAAGTGAAGCAGAGGTCTAGCAGTGAGTCCCTTCCATTAGGGTTGTCGGAAAAACACGTGGGGAAGTTCACCACTTGCGTAAGGGATTGGGTGATTGAAAAATTCATGGTGTGGACACCAGCAGGGTCGGTGACAGAGTTCTCCAGCCGCTTGGTGTGGTGGGCGTTAAAGTCACCAAACACGAATATATGGGCAGAGGGATGGGAAGAAATGACTTTGTCAATATTGTCAGAGATACTGTCAAGTAACGAACAGTCAGGGGAGGAAGTGGAGTGGTACAGAAAGAAGAGATAGCTAATTGAGCTGAGAAGTGAGTGGTGGAAGCACATGAAAGAATGATCAAGGGATTCAAGGGATGTCGCCCTAGCTATGGGAAAGTGTTCGCTGACATACACACCAATCCCATGCATATGAACATTGGAGTCCTTCCTGAAAAGCGGAAGGTAGCCAGGAACGTCAAACTCAGAGGAGGGGATAGAAGGGTTAAGGTTAGTTTTACATAGGGCCAAGATATCAGGTGAGTTAGTGTGAAGGAATGAATCAACGCTGAGGAAGTTAGTGCGGATACCATGTATGTTAGTGTAAGAAATGCAGACGGGTTTGGGCGTTTTAAGACTAGCTGATTTAGCTTTGCTATTATGTTTGCTTTTTTCCATAGTGATTCAGTTAAGGAGAGGTCTTAGAATAGAGTCAGTCGGTCACTTGTTTGCAGCATGTGAAGGATGGAGACTGGCACGGCCTACAACATAATGTGGCCTTGGTGTTGCCCACCGAACGTTCATGCAGGGACGCCCGTCCATGCGTGATATGGCACTACAAGAACCCCGGTATTATTCAACTGTTGATCAGAACATCCTCTCAAGACGCTACGCAAGAGTTTGGGCTCCTGACTACCAGTCGGAAGCAGCAACCAGAAAACTGCCAACCCGGTACCCTCGGAGTATGGTGGCTTCCAGCTGAACTAACACTAAGACCAAAGAAGGGGGATGAACCGGAAACCCCTTCCTGAACAAGAAACAAGGCAATCACCTCTACTCTTGATCAAAAGAAGTGGGTGGAGTGTGAGACTGGGCGATAGTAGGAACTATCTACTCCAATTAAAAAAAAAGAAAAAGAAAAGAGTAACTGAAATTTGCTAAGTTTTAACTTAATATAAGTCGAAAGGAACCTTCAATTGCAAAATAATTTACACGAACTACTTAGGTCAGTGACAAAACAAATAAAATAAAAATTCAACAAAAAACCAAAAATTTAAAAAATAAATAATTTAAAATTAAATTAAATTAAATTAAATTAAAAAATTACAGAAAAGACAGACAGACTGATTCCGGGAGAACTTACCACGAGGAGGTAATAGATCTATCTATCGCCTGGTTCACACTCCACCCACATCTATTGAACAGGTTAAGAGGCTCATCCCTTGTTCCCTGTTTAGGATGTGGTTTCCGGCTTTCTCTTTTCCAATCTTCTCACTTTGTTTTTTTTTTTTCAGTTGGAGTAGATAGATCTATCTATCACCCGGTTCACACTCCACTCACGTCTATTGAACAGGTTAAGAGGCTCATCCCTTGTTCCCTGTTTAGGATGTGGTTTCCGGCTTTCTCTTTTCCAATCTTCTCACTTTGTTTTTTTTTCAGTTGGAGTAGATAGATCTATCTATCACCCGGTTCACACTCCACCCACGTCTATTGAACAGGTTAAGAGGCTCATCCCTTGTTCCCTGTTTAGGATGTGGTTTCCGGCTTTCTCTTTTCCAATCTTCTCACTATTACGTAGCCCCCTGCACATTAGTGGTGTTACCGGCTTGCTCGGGGTGATACGATTAAAAAAAAAAAAAAAAAAAAAAAAAAAAAAATGTCATCAAGGCAAAGAAACAAACTGGCTCCATCAGTCTGAAATGTAAAGGATATATATATATATATATAATATAGTTGGAAGAGAAAAACAATACTAATAGATGGCATAATGTGATCAGGGAAAGTGTGGAAGATCCTCGGAAGCCATTACTCATTTTCTTTCATTTAATTTGCACTAAGTTGTATACCACCATTACTTATGATTGTATTCTTCTTTGGTTATACATTATATTTTTAAAACCAAAAAGTTTTGGTGTATTTAAATTCTTGACTTTGTGCTCCTTGCTTCCAACAATTTATTTTGGTTATGTAGGTTGGTGCAAGACCATAATGGATTTCTTTCTTTTTATAATCATTTTTCTGCTTTAATCATGTTGCAGGATTTTAACTTTTCTCACACCCTAAAGTTATTTCTTTTTATTCATGTAGAAATTTTATTTTTTTCTCTATTATTTTAATTTTATTCTTCATTCTTTCCTTTTTTGTCTTTTTCGATTTTTCTTTTCCCACGTGTTCTCTAATTTTCTTTCTCTCTTCTAACTTTCCAATTTTTCTTTGTTACTTTTGTCCTTTTACTTTTTTCTTCATTGGCTTTCTTTTTTAAATTTCTTTTATGCTTCTTTCTACTCTCTTTTTTCAACTATATTCTTTTTTAATCAATTATCTTCTATGTTTTCTTTTTAACCCTTCATTCTTTCTTCCAATCAGGTTTTTCTTTTGTTTTCAATTTTTTCTTGCTTTCATTTTTGCAGTGTGTTATCTATTGCTTTTATTTCTACTTTCTGCTTCTTCAAAACGGAAAATTGCTGTTAAACTGTCACCAATAATTCTGATTTGTATTTGCCTGCAGGATCACCATTTTTGACCAAACCTTTTATTTAGAACAAAACCCCTAAGATGTACTGCGTTTCTCAAACCTCAGAACCATCCACACCTTTACAGTTCACTTCTACTTTCTCTTTCTTATAACTCACACCATTGTTTCCATCTTCATTAGTGCCAACAACATTATGGGTGCTTTCACTTTTCACTTGTTTCATTATGATCAGCCATAAAACTCATAATAACAAGGCAAGGCACATGTTGTGTCCTGGAAAAATTGAATTTTTTTTTTGTTTCATCCCTGCAGTTTTATTTAAGAGTTAACTCACTTCAAGTTGTCATGACATTTTTTGACACATCTACAAGATTATTCTTGATTTTCTGAAGTGACAAAGTTTGGCAAATCTGTTTCATTAATCCTGACATAGAAGCCTGGAACTGATCCAGAAAACATAAAAGCGGGAGATGAAAACAAAAATTGTATTTAAAATTGTATTTATTCAGATGTTGATTTTCTTTGATCACATAAATTTTTTTTTTTTTCTTAGTCAGTGAGTGAGTTAAGTGCCATATGTGATACACGCTTTTGGTGATCATGTCTCAAAAGAGACATGACTGACTGGGCAGAAGATTATCCCACAGTAGGTTGCCATTGCTTTCTGCAGTAGACTGGTTGCCAGCCAAGGCTATAGAATCCAGTCTGTCCTACTATTTAACCCATAACTGGGGGGAAGATACAGATTAATACCTTTCCCAATTGTATTTGTGTGTAAGTGAATGCAAGGAATTCAACTGGAATTCAAACTCGGCACCCCAATTTGTTGTTCTGAGTTGATATCCAATGCACCACAACACATCCTTTTTCTTAGTAAAAGTAACCAAATTGACTGAATTATATATATATATATATATATAGAGATAGATAGATAGATAGATAGATAGAGATATAAAGTAAAAAGTGTGTCACTTATCTGACTGATGTTGCCTTCAACATCCCAACTCCAGGAATCACTACATCCAATCGTCAGCGGTATCATTATTTGTTTATACTTCTCAATTTTTCTTTTATATATGCACTTTTCATTAAGCTATTGTCGTTTAATTTTTCCTCTCCTTTTCTCTTTTAGTTATAACCATTTTGACTTCCAATTTTTCCAATATTTACAGTCCTTGTTCATTCTTGGTCATTCCCTCTCTCTCTCTCTCTCTCTCACTCTCTCATAAAAATCAATCATCTATATATATATATATATATATATATATATATATATATAAATGAATATGTCAGTGTGTCTCCGTTCTAACAAACCCTACTCCTCAGAAATTTTGGTCTGATTTCAACCAAAATTGTGTCACTTGTCAATCATGACATGAACCTTTGAGGTACACAAACATTTTTTGAATTGATTTACAGGATATGGCAGAAATCACCAAAATGCTTAGAATTACAAACTCTTCTCCTCCAAGACACCTTATGTGAATTCAACCAAAATCAGATAACTTGTAGATCAAGGTTCGAACCTTTGATGTACACCAAAATTTTTCATATCAGTGTACAGGGTTCATCAAAAATCAATAACAACCATAATTTCAGGTGGTCTTTTGTGGACTTTCATGTATTTCTCTAAGACATCTCACTCAAACTTAACAAAAATCAAGTCACAAGTTGATTAATGTCTGTTGTTTTGATATGCAAACAAAAATTTCAATTTGCACAAAGGGTGCAGTAAAAATTGATGGACAATATTGCCTTTTGTGATCATTTATTTTTCCGAAATGCTTTGTTGCATTCTAACAAAAATCAGGTCTTTTTTGTAACTTCTACCTTATCATATGCCATAAGAATTTCACGTTTTCTACCAGGTGCCAAGCCCTTCAAAGTTGCAGAGACAATGCATCTACTTCATCTGCACCACAACCTCATCACATCACATTACAGGCTCTTGTAATGCCTGCCCCGTTCTTCCAATTGTGCACACAACATTCTGATACTTTTGAATAAGTAATTAACCTTACCATTTCAACATAAGCACTAAAAAATCCCAAGCAATGCCAGTCTATACAGTTAGTTCTTATATAAGTTCCATGCATTTATAGCTACATCATGCTGAAACATGGGTTCTTGTATGATTACCAAAATAAAGCAATGTCAAGTCTGGTCAGTATCTAGATGGCTGATCACTTAGGAATACCAGATACTGTAAGCTTGGGTGTATGGATGGGCAATGGATAATTGTTCTGAAGTTTGGCGAGCCTAGTTACAGTTCTGGTTGTGTTCATTACATTCACTTCTATGAAAACACCCTTGTGAAAGGTAAGAATTAGACTATTCTCTCCCTAGCTTCAGGATCACCATCAGCTATTTCATCATATTTTCTATAATCTCATTCATGGTCTGAAATCTTTCCTTTAAATGGTGATATTAGCTTTGTCATAAGCAAGAAGATAGATTCATGATCCTCATCAACTGTTTCATTATATTTTCAATAATCACATGCATGGTCTGAAACCTTTTTCCTTTCAATGGGGATTTTAGCTTTGTGAAAAACTAGAAGATACATTCAGGATCACCATCAGCTGCTTCATCACATTTATGGTCTGAAATCTCTTTCCTCTCCTAGGGTTGTGAAAAGCCATAAGATGCATTCAAGATCACCATTAGCTACTACATTTCATTCTCAATAATCTCACCCATGATCTAAAATCTCTTTTCTTTCAGTGGTGATTTAAGCCAGAAGATGGATTCAGAATCACCATCAGCTGCTTTTTCACATGCTCAGTAATCTCATTTATGGTCTAAAATCTCTTTTCTTTCAATGGTGATTTTAGCTTTGAGAAAAGCCAGAAGATGCATTCAGGATCACCATGAGTTGCTTTATCACATTCTGCATAATCTCATCTGTGATCTGAAATCTCTTTCTTTTCAATGGTCATTTGAGCTTAAAGAAAAACCAGAAGATGCATTCCAGTCTCCCCAAGCTGTTTCATTATATTCTCCATAATCTCATCCTTTGTCTGGAAACTTTTCTTTCAATGGTAATTTTAGTTTTGAGAAAAGCCAGAAGATGCATTCAGGATCACCATCAGCTGCTTCATCACATTCTCTATATCAAATGCTTTATTTTCAGAAATTCTGTTCACTTTGATATAGATTAAATTATGTATTTTAATGTATATTAATTGCTTGTATTAGTAGTTAGCATTATTATTTTATAACCCTACTGGAGTTATAAAATAATAATGCTAACTACTAATACTACTAATATTTAATAATATGAATTACTCTAAATAACCAAAACATGTATGTGATATTCAAAATTACATTTTTATAAAATCTTTGACACTCAGAGCCAAAAAGGCAAATAAAGAATGTAAAAAGAATAGGTGGAGAGTATCAAGAGACAAGAAAATAATGAAAAGAGGAAAAAACACTATCATCTGATTTATACACCCACACACACACACAAAGAAAAAATTAGCCTAACACCAATAAATAGCATGTAAATTATTTTTTAACTTACTATACACATAAAAAAAATGAGAAAAATCACTGTCAATTGGTTAAAGCTCATAACAAGTGGGCAATAAGATTACAAAACATTATCCTATTTATATAAGATGCCCTTTTTGTGTGTATATATATATATATATATATATATATATATATATCTATTTCACAACCCAGGTTTCTGCCTTTTGGTATCCTCAGGTGATTTAGTATAGATTATTATGCATTATTGTAAATCACCTGAAGACATGGAAAGGTAGAAACCTGGGTTGCAAAATATATATATATATATATATATATATTTCAAACATATGCACCGTAATGGGGGTGCTAGAGGGTGTTATGAGTGATGTCATCGCGAGGATCACTAGGGGGTTTCGGGTCTTTCAACATCATACCCCCCTCACCGCGCCGACCCGACCAGAGATGATCAGCCTCTGGCCCACCCTCGATAAGCGCTTTCAGACACTGGAAAATTATGTTTAGGCCCGGTACGAAACCCTGCCAATGCTTCTGATTGGCGACAGTCAGAGCCACTTTCCATTTAGAGATGAACTGCACATGAGCTCATCCAAAACATTAATTTAGATGCAGAATTTCGGGGAATTTAGCTAACAATTTGAAATCCAGGCACTCTCTTTTTTGATCCATAACCAATTAGCTGTTCTTTCTGCTGTTTCAGTTATGGACTTGAGTGCTTTTCTTTTTTTTACTCCCACTATCCCAATATCTGTTAAGGCTTTGCATAAGGACTTTGCTGCAAATCCTCTAGTCCCCACTTCTATAGGAGTACAGCTAGCCCTCCAGCCTTTAACCCTGCAACTCTGCAGTCGTTTGTCATATTTTAACTTCTTCCTTTCATGAGCTTCCTCTGCGTTTTCTTCCCAGGGGACCATCAGTTCCCACAAGACTATCTTCTTCAATCTATGTGAGAAGAAAACTATATCTGGGTGAAGTTTTGTGATGGCAATTTGCTCTGGGAATTACAATCTTGAGCCTATGTCGGCAGTTCTGTTGCAGGAGATAGCAGGTTTGGATTTACCTTTCTATTTCGTGGATTTTCGCGCCTGCTTTAATAAATTTTATCTGCCTTGTATCTGGGTTGTAAACATTCTCTTTGATAGCATTTTGAACTATTTGCACGATCTCTTTTAGAATTTTGTCATGGCGCCACCTGTAACACCCATCAGCTAGTGCAGATTTACAGCTACTCAGCATATGTTTTAAGGTACCTCTGCACCCACAAAGATGACAATTTGGCGACTGGGTTTTATATCATAATTGTAAGTTTGTGGGGCTTGGCAGGGTGTCGTATACTGCCCAAATTAGAAATTTTAATCTGGTGTCACTGTGCCGTATTTCGGACCATTTGATTTGGTGTTTCAACATAGAGCTCCATTTGGTCCATCCCCCCTGCTGTCTCATCCCGACTTGGATTGCTATTCATTTCTCTTCTTTGCCGTTTCTGATTTCTTCCTGCAAAAGATGACTTTTCTTTTTTTTCTTGCAGTTTGTCATATTTTTCTGAGGGAAAAAACCTGAGGCCCACGCGTCCAGTAGCTATGGTCCCTAGTATTGCCTTTTCTCGGATTCTTTCTTTTGCTGTATTCAGTTCTTTCGAGGCGTTCCATTTTCTACCTGTATACACTGATATTCCTGCACTGGCTACTTTGGGATCTTTCGAGCACTCATACTGGATTGTAGCTCTCACTTTAGCTACTTTAAATTCTTCGTGTAGGCTTTTAAACAGGAGTTTCAGTGCGTTTGTTTTCCTGTATAACGCTGCGCTGCATAGAGATCTTGGCAAACTTAACCACCTACGTAGTCGTGATGTTATGCTTCTTTCCATTAGTTCTACCATGGAGGAAGTGAAATCATAGATCGTTTCAGGCCAGTATATATATATATATGATCAGGCCTCTGATAATCTTTCTACAGGGCCTTCAACTCAACCTTGGAGACCTACATCAAGTTGAGGAGTTAGTGTTGAACTAGGTCAAAAGAGGAGCTGCTGGAAGAACCTGTCTCTACTTACCGGACTCTGCACCATGCCACACAAGCAGAAGAATCTAATCATGATTGTCAGACAATTTCTGTGACCACATCACCCCCTCCTTACAACTGGCCACCTGACTCTCCAGACTACAACCCCCTTAAGTATTATGTATTGAGTGAAAGACCAACAAAATTCCTTGTAATACCAAAGATGAACTAAAGGCAAGGATTATGGCAGCTTTCACCAAATTAAATAAGGAGACCACCCAGAAATGTTTCTCCAGATTCTGAAGTTGTCTAGAGGCTGTAGTTGAAGCTAATGGTAATTTTGTTGAATAAATTTACACTTCAGTATTTCAAGATATTTTTGTGTAATTTTGGTAGATATATCTGTTAAAAGTAGATGTCAGTGTTATTTTCATTTTTGCAGAATTTACACAATGATTTATCCATTGCTCACTGTGTGCATGTATATATATATATATCTTTTACATTAGTAAATAGATATACTGGAATATAAATGTAATAAACACATTTGACAATAAAGTAAATATAAGTCTCCATTATGATAATGTTTGAAGTAATAAAAATGTTTGATTAAAAATAAATCTATTAATTCTATTAATTCATATCTATATATACATATACATATATTAAAGAACAAAATATTCAACACTTAATTCTACAAAAGAATGATCAATATATATAGGTGTATATATATATATATATATATATATATATATATACACACACTTCACCCACGTCTATTGAACAGGTGAAGAGGCTCATCCCTTGTTTCCTGTTTAGGATGTGGTTTCCGGTTTTTCTCTTTTCCAGTCTTTTCACTCTTTTTTTTATTTTATTTTATTTTTTTCAATTGGAGTAGATAGACTGAACTGTCGCTTGGTTCACACTCCACCCACGTCTATTGAACAGGTGAAGAGGCTCATCCCTTGTTCCCTGTTTAGGATGTGGTTTCCGGTTTTTCTCTTTCCCAATCTTTTCACTCTTTTTTTTTAATTTTATTTTATTTTTTTCAATTGGAGTAGATAGACTAAACTATCGCCCAGTTCACACTCCACCCACGTCTGTTGAACAGGTGAAGAGGCTCATCCCTTGTTTCCTGTTTAGGATGTGGTTTCTGGTTTTCGCTTTTCCAATCTTTTCACTCTGACGTAGCCCCCTGCGCATCAGTGGCGTTTTCGCCTTGCTTGGGTGATATGATTATAAAAAAAATAGATATATATATATATGTGTGTGTGTGTGTGTGTGTGTGGTGTAACGAATGATCAATATATATAGGTATATATGTGTTTGTGTGTGTGTGTGTGTGTGTGTGTATATATATATATATATATTGATCATTCTTTTGTAAAATTAATGCCTCCATGATCACCCCCACTATGATATAAATTTAATTTCCGAAGATGAATGATTTATACAGTGTAACAAAGATATCAGATCTACACCACTTTGTTTTGAGAGACCATTCCAAGTCAGCAGATTCTTCTTTGCATGATGATAAGTGCCTCTTGAATTTTATAGATCTTCATAGGATGTATCTTTGAAAAATAAATAACTTATTCTGTTTTTCATGAAGAAGCAATGTAATGGCATGTTGTATGAAATGTTGGCACCACCAGCTCATTAATTTAACTTTCATCTGCTTTAATCTAATGTTCTCATTGATCCATAGTCTACATCAGTGATGAAAATGATGCCGTTTCTTGTTTCAAAAGAGATGCAAATCCAGCCAGTCATCTTAAACACATCTCTCTAAGAGAGATGGAATGAAAATGCTTGTTCTCTAATAAAATTTTCAGTATATCGAGAGATATTGACCAGCCTTCTCTTAGAAAATAATTTGAGTAATTTGCAAACATGTCTGAAAGGCACTGTTAAATGAAGACTCGATCAAGCATGAACAATGGACAGAATCTAAATAGCTATCCAGTGTTTGGAATCGGTAATCTAGCTCAAGTGTCCAGTTTATCATATGGGGTTATGGATATTGGAAAGAAAGTTGCTCAACTGCATTGACCTGTGTAAGGAATGGCCTGAATATATTTCACTGAAGAGAACGGAAAAATTTCCATTCAGATTAGGGAAATTTTAGTGACCTAAATAAAGTGGTTGTCACAAAATAAATGGCATTCTAATTTTACCATTTTTCTTATATGCAAGAACAGTTTGGCTCAAGTAGGAGAGGACAAAACTGTTGGATATGTCATTGGAGGTTCTATCTCATATGACATTGTTTATTTTTAGTAGGAATTATGAAAAGAAAGATCACAAAAAAAGAGATTAAGATCAAATCTGAATACTGCATTAATATTTTTTTTAGCAGAAATCAAACATTCAGTCAATTAATATGAATTACATTTTATTTCACTATTGTAGATTTTTGTTTTATAAAGTACATCACAAAGATCTATTTGAATTACAAGGTAAGCTTGATTTATTTGGAAAAAATATTAGAATAATCCAAAACTTATACTGAAAGCAAACCACATGCATATAGATAGAAAATGATTTCCATAAATGCACAAAAATAGAAAGAAGTGTAAGACTGGACTTATTCAATCTTTACAGCTAAAAAATTCAGAGAGAATAAAAAATCCTATGAGGATTAATTATCAGCAGTCACAGTATTAACAGCATAAGATATGCAGATGACCCAGTGTTGATAGCAGATGCAGAAGGGAAAATACAGGATCTCCAACAGAAGGTAATAAAGAAAAGTAAGCAGTAAGGACTAATCATCAATTCTAGAAAGATAGAACATACAGTTGTTAGTAAAAAGAATAACTCAAAATGTGAACTATGAATTGGAGATGCTAAAAGCAAGCAAGTACATAAATGTATATGAGTAAAGAGTGTTGTGATAGAGGATGGAAGATGTGACTCTGAAATCTGATTGTGCATTTGAATAGTGAAAAATGCATTTCAGCAGCTAAGCAACGTATTAAGAAATAGGAAATTTTCATTGGAAAACAAAGTGATGTGACCATTTGGGATCTGTTGATGGTTGTGGTAGCATGAAATCACAAGCCATCGTGTCTGTGCATTTGAGTGTTTTGCCCTTGTTAAGCCTGTTGTTCACACTAAATAATATGCTCTGTCCCAGAAACTGTAACTAATGTCTTCTCAGCATAGTCGTAACATAAACCACAGGTGAGATCTGTGGCTGTTGAACAAATATAAGTTTGAACATCCACAAGAACATTTGGCCCAGTGGATATAAAAGTTGGTTAGTTCCAGTGATTTGACTCAAAGAGTTGCGAGTTCAATACCAGGCTACAGCAGTAGTGAACAGATAACTTAATTTGAAGGGAGATAACTACATGGTTACTAGAAGTGGCATCACACATGCAATGAAAATGATACACCGCAGTAATTGAATTAAGGGTTCGGTTTGAAATTCCTAGAATGTGAAGAAGGCAGGAGTGTACAACAGACGGAACTTTGTAAACATGGCAATAAAGATGAGGACAACAGCCCAAACAATGTAAATAATTTAGATTTTAACAGTAAGAAATAATTAACAAAGGTCCTAAGAAATTTAAATTTCTCATAATAAGTTGGTATGCTGTTAAACACACAAACAAACCAACCAACCAACTGAAAACCTTACTAATGCTTGTGAGATAAATTGGGTAGATGAAATAGGTTAGAATGATATTGATAAAACAAAGCATGTGGATGTAGAATAAAATATATCCTAATGTCATGAAGGAATACTTGTTTTTATAATTGTAATTGATTATAACTATTAAGTTTAACACAAGGTCACAGTATTGAAGTACACAGTCAGACCTAAACTCACTCTATTAGCTGATTGGTTTGTAAAAGAAGTTTGCTGACAATTGTGACATGGCAGACATCCAATTATAACTGATAACAAATGATTGCATTTAATTCTTATTCAGCAATTTTTCCCCTCTGTGCAAAGTAAGTGAAACTGATAATCCTCACTTGAGAGATTTTGTGGATTTTATTAATGAGCTTAAGTACTGATCAATGATTTGTAACAGAGATGCTAGCATCATTGACAAGATCAATCAAGCAAGTACAAAAATTAAACAATGTTTTAATGGAAGACGGAAAATGTGATACCAAAAACCAAAGGCACAAATGGTGAAAGATGTCTTTCAAAATCTTAACAAAGTATTAAGAAACAGGAAAATTTCTTTACAAACAATGAAGAGTGTTACATTATTATGTAGTATCTGTCCTTATATATGGCAGCAAAGTTCTGGACATTAAAAGAAGAAATTTGGAGTAATAAACACATGATTCTACAGAAGGATGATAAAGATATTATGGACTGAACATGTGAGTAACAAAGAAATTTTAAGGGAAATGGAAACAAAAAAGTAAGTTCTATCTAGAATCAGAAAGCGACAATTGCAGTTTCTAGGATACATAATGAAGAAAGAGGGTTTGGAGTATTTGACACCCATAAAACAAGCAAGGAGGAGAAAGAGAGGGAGTTAGTAAATCTAATCTAAACTGTGTGTGTGTGTGTGTGTGTGTGTGTGTGTCCATTACCTTATAGACTCCGAAACAGCTGAACTGATTTTCTTGAAAATTTACACAGTTGTACTATAAGCATCTGTGAGTCTTCTGAGCTAGGTTTCGTGTCAAGGTACCTCTGATAAATATCGAAAATCGATAATCAAAAAAATCAGGTGATAGAAGGAGTGGTCTGATTTTAATCAAATTTGATACACTCATAGACAAAGACATAAGAAACAATATTCAGAAGTTTCAAGGTTGCAGTTCTTACAATAGTGCAGAAAATCAATAATATATATATATATATATATATATATATATATATATAAAAGGTAAGATGTTTGTGTGTGTGCCTGTTTATCTGCCTGTATGTCTGTATTTATTTCAGCCCTTTTATTTTAGTTTTTGCTTCAGGTTTGGCTCTAAGTAGGTATAATTGTAGTTCTTAGTCTCAGCCATGATACCATTTACTCAGAGGACTTATTTAGCCTTCAAAACTCAGTTTATGATGAAAAAAATCTTATTTGATATTGATACCAGGAAATCAAAATTTGACTTCCATCCATTCATTTTTCTTTCAGTCTACAGTTTCACTT
This sequence comes from Ascarosepion bandense, assembly GCA_037127315.1. Classification (NCBI taxonomy): domain Eukaryota; kingdom Metazoa; phylum Mollusca; class Cephalopoda; order Sepiida; family Sepiidae; genus Ascarosepion; species Ascarosepion bandense. The sequence continues at coordinate 8,172,092 of JBBBDQ010000188.1, forward strand.
TAACTGGAAACAACTATTGCTTTTTAGTCTTTCATGCCAATGTCCAAAGAGTCTGAGCTCCAGGACCATGGATTAGTTTTAAAGCTTTCATTACACTTGAGCAATGCTGGGCTATACTGCTAGTAACCTAATAAGAAGATTGTGTAAATAGATGACAAAACAAAAACCACTTGCTGTATATTTTTTATACTTGATATTATTTTACTTTTTAATAATTTTAATAATGGACTAAGAAGTGATATATTAATAATTGAATTTATTAAATAATATATTCACCCCAATTTCTTAGTATTTTAGCTAAAAAAATTCAGATTTCTGTCCAGATTTATAGGGTGAGGGTTTATCATTATTTACCCACAGATTATCATAACAACAAACAAAAGGACAATAATCTGTTCAAGTAAAGATGTAGTCTCTTTTACTCACTCATGAAGAATCTTTTTTTTAAACATTTCAATTGCAACTTGGACTTGCATGCCTGCAAAAAAACTGTTTGTCAAACTGACATTTTTTCCATTGATGTTGCTGTAATTTAAACTACCTCCATCTCTCAGTTTAATTTTTAATGTTTGTAATAAAACTTAAACATGTGATGAAAGTGAGTTTATACATTTTTTTTTGTTTATGAAAATTTACAACAAAAATATTGAATGCTATTTTTTTCATAGATTGCTTATTTACAAGTATTATTTTATATTTACAATATTCTCAAATCTAATAAATTTTATTAAAACTAATGCTATGCAGTATATATCATTTACCAATTTATAAAGAAATGAATACGAAAACAATTTTTTTTATTTATAAATTTATATTTACTAAATTATTAAAATAAGTGAACCAATTATAAGAAAATACTTATTATTTATTATTTTATAAAGTTTGAATCAGTTGATAATTAGCCAATGTTTTGCCAACCATTCAAATAAACAATAGTGTTAATAAACAATCTGATAAACAAATAATGTTTATTTTTTTGTTGTCAATATTCAAGAGCAAAGAAAATGTATGAATTTACTTTCATATGTTTAGGTTTTATCATCATTTTATAATACAAACATGGCCGAAAAGTGAAGGCAGTTAAAAAACATCCTTTTGACACCAGTGTTTTGCAGTCATGAAAGTCTAAGTCTAGCCAATATTTATCATTAAGACCTATATTGCATGTATTTGATCTGGATTTTAATGGCATGATGTGCATTGGGGAGTAATAGATATTGGCTTGGAATGAGAAATTGGAGAGCCAAGTTCAAATTCCAGTGAAATTCGTTTTTATTCACTTATGCACAAATACCCTTAGGAAAGGGAATAATCCATATCTTCTCCCTCTAGCTATGGGTTTAATAGCAGGACAAATTGGGTTCTATAGCCTTAGTTGGCAACTGGTCCAAGTAAAGTAATGGCAACTTACTGTTAAAAAATCTTCTACCTAGGCACTCATGTCTCAAAAGAGACATAATTGCCCAAGTGTGTATCATGTATGGCAATTAACTGACTGAATGCATCCAAAGAGAACTATGAGTATATTTATATTTCATGCAGCACTAAGAAAGTGTGAGTATGTTCGTGCATGTAGAGAAGAAGAAATGGTATCAACCAAATAAAATTAAAAGAAAGAAGTTGCAAATATATAATTGTTGACTTTTTTTTCATGTCAAGGATTTTATGTTATGCATCCATCAGTTTTAGGAGTCTACTAAGGTAGCTAGTTAATTCCTGTTGCCCCTTATGCAAGTGGTGGACTTCACCACGCATTTCTCCAATAGCCCTAATGGAAGGGACTCTTTACTAGACCTCTGCTTCACTTCCACCCCAAATTCTTGCTCCACCAGTCAGCTCTGCCCTCTCAGAAATTCTGACCATGCCATAGTTTCTGTCAACATCTCATTCCACTCCACCCCTACCCACGAAACCCAGACCAACAGAATATCCTACTGCTATCAAACAGCAGACTGGGATTCATTCCGTGATTTCCTCTGCGACGTCCGTTGGAACAATGTTTTTAGTCTTCCCATCAAAGACTGTGCATCAGAGGGTTAAGGTTCCTACCAGGAAATTTCAGCTTAAATTCCATTTGTCTCTCTGGTTCTCGCTCGCTTGCTTGGCTGCCATTGCCCACCGGAATCACTTCTTCCAGCTTTATTGTAGCTACGCGTCAGACCAAAACAGGCGCCTTTTCGCCTCAGCTCATAATAAGTGTAAAAAGATACTTGACGAAGCTAAGATGCTGTTTGCTGCCAGAATGAAGCAGCACATAGCATCCTCTAAGTTTGGTACCAAAGACTACTGGCACCTCTGTAAAAGCGTGCTTAACAAGAGTAAGTCCTCAATACCCCCACTAATCAACAAGTTTGAGGTCCTCACCTCCTCAGCAGACAAGGCTGAATGCTTTGCACGTAGATTCTCAACCAATTCAAGTCTGGATTCGTCTGGAATCCATATACCCGATTTCCCATCTAGAACTGAGGCCCAATTGAATGACGTCCACATCACGCCCTTGCTGATTTCTAGCATAATCTCAAAACTGGACCCTCCCAAAGCGAGTGGTGGGGATGGAATCCCAATCATAGTCTTGAAAAATTGTGCCCCTGAACTCTCCTCTATCCTTTCTAAGCTCTACAACCTCTGCCTATCTTCCTCCTGCTTTCCTGCCTGTTGGAAGTCTTCTTCTGTGGTTCCAATATTCAAGAACACTGGTGAACCCTCGGACTCCGCAAATTACCACCCTATCAGCCTTCTTCCGATCTTCGGCAAAGTGTTCGAAGCCATTATCAATGCCGAGGTCATTCAGCATCTCACAGCCCACGGGCTCCTCTCAGACAAACAGTATGGCTTCCGCTTCACCAGGTTTACTGCTGATATGCTAACGACCATCACCGAGTATATATACCAGGCTCTCGACAAGAATGGTGAAGCCTGAACCATCGCCTTGGATATCTCTAAAGCATTCGACAGAGTATGGCATGCCGGCCTTCTACGGAAACTGCGAAGCTATGGCATAACTGGACGTTTGTTGGACTTAATCCAGTCATTCCTCTCTAACCGCACACTGAAGGTGGTATTAAACGGACATGCCTCCCAGAACTATCCTACAAATGCGGGTGTCCCCCAAGGCTCTATCCTAGGTCTTACGCTCTTTCTAATCTACATCAATGATCTCCCCGATGCCATAAGATCACAAGTAGGCATGTATGCCGATGATTCCACAGTTTACTCTCACCTCGATCAAAAATTTGGTGTTGGTGACAAGGCAAACCTCACTGCCGAGCTTGAAAAGGACCTTTAATCCATGGTGGATTGGGGTAAGAAATGGCTTGTTAAATTCAATTCTTCCAAAACGAAGCTGCTGTCAATTAACCACCACAGACAACCGCACCTCCCTCCCATTAGCATGGAACAGGCTTGCTTCCCAGAGAGTAAAATACTACGCCTGCTTGGCCTGACACTCTCAGTGGACCTCAAGTGGAATGACTATGTTGAATCCATTGCTAAATCCGCTGCTATGAAACTTGGCTCTTTGTGCAGGGCCCGGAAATATTTTCCGTCTGAATCTATCCTGCACTTATATAAATCTACCATCCGCCCCTGTATTGAGTACTGCTGCCACATCTGGTCGGGTGGCCCTGCTATTCTCCTCAGGGTTCTTGACAAAATACAGCGAAGAATCTGTAATGTGATTGATACCGACTTGGCTGACTGCCTGCAGTCACTCTCTCACCAGTGTGACATGGCTTCCCTGTGCCTCTTCTATAAATACTTTCATGGCTTCTGCTCTGACGAACTTAAATCACTGGTGTCCCCTAGATGTGAATTTGCACAAGATATTAGATTGGCAACTAGGTCCCACCCTTTTACAGTGAAACCAATGAAATGTAACCGCAATTTCTACTCCAACAGCTTCTTTCCTTGTACTTCCCGATTGTGGAATTCCCTACTGCATGCTTGCTTCCCCAACGGCTACAACCTCCAGGAGTTTAAATGTAGGGTCAATAGGGTCAATTGTTCTGATGAACAGTGGTACTCTGTGGTACCTAGACTTTATGAATTTAAGCACAGTACTAGATTAGCAGCAAAGGTTTAAGCAATTTACTCATGAAATGGCTAGATTCAACCATAGGTTCTATCCAGACAGTTTCTTCTATTGCTCTTATTGCTTGTAGATCTCTCACTTGGTGTCTTGTTCCCCAAACAACTCTGATCTTCAAAAATTTAAATTCAGTGTCAAATGTTATCTTCTGTCTTCTTAATTTTAATTCTTTTATTGTTCTCTCTCTCTAGTTGTAGTTTTTCTCATATTCACAAACACTCAGTAACCTGTTGAATCCTTGCCTTAGTTGGGGTGAAATAATTTTAAAAAACTAAAAAAAACTTTTTAGGCTTAATTCTTTTTCTATATTTTCAATCATTTAACTTCAAGAGAGGCAATAAAGCCACTAAGACACAAGAAGACATTCAATGTGAAACAATGTAAGAAAAAGCAAGAACATTGTTAAGAAGAGAAAACAATAAAAGAACAGGAATTAAGAAGACAGAAATGAATGATTGATATTGAATTTAAATTTGACTGGAAAGCAAGAAGCCAGAAGAGAGTTCCAGAAGCAAGTTGTATGAAGAAGAAACTGTTAGCATAGAACATATGATTACATCTAGTAATTTCAAGTGTAAAATGATGAGACCAAGCAGTGTGCAGTTTTATTGTGCTAAAACTTATAAATATATAGTGTTTTTTTAATTTTATCTATCTATCTATCTATCTATCTATCTATCTATCTTAATATTTATTTAAAATTTATAACGTTAGTAAGTTAAAATATCACTACTATTGTAGTGATATTATAACATACTTATGTTATAAATTTTAAATAAATATTATTTGTTATACTTTGTATTGAGCACTCCCTTAAGAATAATGTTCTTTTTTTGGATATCAGAATTTTATTCCATCCATATCAACCCTATATATATATATATATATGTCAGATTAAATTGAAGATAAGAATTAAGAAAAAGAAAATGTACAATAATTTTTAGCTACACAGTTTTGTGGTTATTCTTAGTTACCACAACTCCTGAAGATGATCTCGAAAGAAAATTGAAAGTACTTGGGAACATTGAGAAATTTATAATAAAATCATTTGTCAAAGTTACAGCTCATTTCATACGTTTTTCAATTATAATACGTGAAACATTATTTATCAGTATAAACAGATTTTATTAAAAATAAACAGACACAATGTTTGCAATTTATTTAATCTGACATGCCTAAAGAAAATTTGCTGCCTAAATGCACAAATATATAGACGTATGCAGATGTATGCAAATAGTTAATTTTCAAATATTTTTCGTCTCAGAAAAAATAAGCCAAAGCTGGATTTGAGTTGTTATTCCTTCCAAAAATAAAACCTGTGTGCTGAAATCTTGCAAGTAATTTATTCTTTCTTTTTAATCCATTTATTTTCCTTAATAATTATAGGAAAAGAGTTACTGGAAAATGATTATTTTCCTTAATAATTATAGAAAAGAGTTACTGGAAAATGATTATTTTCCTTAATAATTATAGGAAAAGAGTTACTGGAAAATGATTATTTTCCTTAATAATTATAGGAAAAGAGTTACTGGAAAATGATTATTTTCCTTAATAATTATAGGAAAAGAGTTACTGGAAAATGATTATTTTCCTTAATAATTATAGGAAAAGAGTTACTGGAAAATGATTATTTTCCTTAATAATTATAGGAAAAGAGTTACTGGAAAATGATTATTTTCCTTAATAATTATAGAAAAGGGTTACTGGAAAATGATTATTTTCCTTAATAATTATAGAAAAGAGTTACTGGAAAATGATTATTCATTTGGTCAAGCTAGCTTGGTCATTCATGAGTCTTTTATATTAGGTTGTCCCAAAAGTTTGTAAACACTTGCGAAAAATTGAATTTTTATGCAATTTTGCATTTTTATTGTTATAATGATCTTCATCTTTGTATTCCAGATGGCAATTGATAAAATTGAGCTGCGAGTTTTGATTCATTAGTGCTGGAAGTGGGGTCTTTCAACCAGAAAAGCTGCAAAAGAGATTTGTATTGCCAAAGGTCAAGAAAGAATTGCATATGCAGCGATCTCAAAGTGGTACAAGCGTTTCGATTCTGGGGACATAAGTCTTGAAGATAAGCCTTGTTTGGGACCACCAATAAAGTTGGATGATGGAGACTTGCAAACTGAGTTGGACATTGCACTTTCATTGAGCACTCGAGAATTGGCTGATGAACTTGGAGTTGACAAATTGACAATTCAGTGACATTTGAAGCAACTTGATTTTGTTCACAAAAAGCCGCTCCAATATCCACATGAACTCACCAAAGCACAAGCCAACAGATGAGTTGAAATTTTCCATCAATTGCTCAGCAATCCATTGGACGAGCATTTTTGGAAGCACATTGTGACATCCGATGAGAAATGGGTCTATCTGGTCCAGCACAATTGAGACAAGTGATGGGTTCAGAAAGGGCAAGAGACACCGTCGGTTCCAAAACAAGATCGATTCGGCAAGAAAGTCATGTTGTGCATTTGGTGGAACTTTGAAGGAATCATGTATTTTGAGTTGGTTCCAAATGGTCGTGCCATCAGTGCCGAACTTTACTGTCAGCAACTTGAGTGGGTCTACGAAAAGTTGAAGCAAAAGTACCCGACTCTGATCAACCAAAAGTGGACTTTGATGCAGCAAGACAATGCCAATCCACACACCTCCAAGAAGACTAAAGACAAGTTTGAAGAGCTGGATAGCGTTGAGGTTCTGCCACATCCAGCCTACAGTCCTAACTGAGCTTCATCAAATTACGGCCTTTTCCACTCAATGCAACACTTTCTGAAGGGCTGCCGATTCGATTCGTTTGATGAAGTCGAAGAAGCATGTCAAGGATTCTTTGATTCGAAGCCAGCTGAATGGTACTTTGACCAGATCCGAAAGTGTTCATATCAATAGCAGAAAGTCTTGGAAAATGATAGTCTTTATTTTGAGTAACAATTTTTGTTGTTTTTGCGAGTACAATTTCAATTTTTTGCAAGTGTTTATGAACACTTAGGATAACCTAATAATAACCATCATGACCTATCAAGGCCAGAAGGTCATGAGAGTGGCATTCTACATCATAACATAGCTGGTCAATGTAGGTGGTTAATGGGTTGCTCCATTGCTAGGTGTCCAGAGTAGTAGATCACTTGTGATCTCTGGTTTTGCTTGCTAGCATTCTCCTGCATGTAAGATTTTAGAAATATCAGCGATGGGTCCTCGAAAATTTAATTTAGTAGGATGCCTCCAGAAGATGTTAAGTATAGTTCTGAGCATCAGAGTGTAGGTTTCCATCTTGCTTAGATGCAAGCGTTTTAGTTAATGTCCAGGAAGTAGCACCAAACATTAACACTGCTTCAAAAGAATCTACGCTTATGGTGGAGAAGATTTTCAGATTTCAGATTTCATCCAAGGCAGCCTTGAATTTAGGTATTGCAAATTTTCACATCCTTTTCAATAGAATTTATCTTGCTTCCTAGGTAAATCAATAAAATCTGTGGAATATTTTATCCACAAAATGCAACAGAAATGTAATGAATGAAAGATTACCAAAAAGTTGATAATAATTACAAAGTCCTACTTAAGAGATTTTCATTGAATAAATTGTTTTTAAACATAAATTATTAAGAAATGACTTTACCAGGAAATGTCCAATTTACTGACTCATTTATTCGGAAGTTGAGTAATATTTTAATTAAAAGTAATTATAAATAGGATAAATTTCTTTAATATTCTAGAATGCTTCATTTCAGTCACTTACACTTCATTTCTCTCATTCTGGTTTTCTTTTTCTCCATTGTTGAATTGGGACCATAAAAAGAAAATCAAATTTCTACTTTAGGTATATTTTTTTTTCCTCACAGTTAATTTTTTTATGTTATTTCCTGTAATGTATATGCCTTTTGTGAAATAAGACTAATAAATAAAACAAGACCAATAAATGGTTTTGTACATAAGAAAATTTTTTCCTACTTTTAATTCAAATAAAAAAAATAATGATCAAAATGGGAGACACTGTGTCTTCCATTAAAGTTAATGTTTTAAAATTTTAGTTTATACTTAACCTAAACAATCAAACACCTTGGTATTTTCAAAAATTTTTCATCTGGCACAAGTTCAGTTATAAAGAAAACTAGAGTGAGGAGGATTATGTTGCACTAATCTTTCAAAGGCCTGCCAATAATATTTTAAAGTTTGACTTTTACTTTGGTTGGAACATTGAGTTTTGTCAATAGTGAGAAATATTAGATTGATGCAAAAGCCTTTCCTAATGTATTTTGTGCAAAATTACAGAAATATTACTTCACAGTTTGTTACTGCATTAACACATCACTCAATAAACCCCTGGCCTAATTAATGAAGCAAAAACGTTTAGGCAAAATTTGACTTTATTCATCAACATAGTCTCTTTCTAGGGTGATACAATGATTCCAACACTTCTTTAACAATTTGCTGCTTTTTTGTAGATCGATTCGTCTTTGGCCTTAAAATACACCTCAGTTTCCAATATCACTTCTTCATTGGAACTAGATCTCTTTCCCTGGAGCATTTTTTGAGGTCTGAAAACAGCCAGTAGTTACTGGAGGTCAGATCTGGAGAATAGGGTGGATGTGGAAGCAATTCGAAGTGCAATTTATGTAGTTTTGCCATCATTGCAATCGACTTGTGACACAATACATTGTCTTGATGAAAGATCACTTTTTCTTCTTCATTTGGGGCTGTTTTTTAGTGATTTCTTCCTTCAAAGGCACCAATAATGCTACATAATATTCACAATTAATGGTTCTTTTGTTCTCAAGATAATGAACAAAATACCTTGCACATCCCAAGATATAGAAACCAAAACCTTGCCTGCTGATGTTTGCACCTTTGGTTGCTTTAGGTAGCTTTCACCTGCTGCTGTGTACTCAGCTGGCTGCTGATTTGAATCCAAAGTGAAGTATAGAGGTCCATGTTTCATCCATTGTCACAAGCAAAAAGTCCTTCTTGTTGCATTGAAATAGTTGCAAAGAAAACTCTGATTTGTTGACATGCTGTTGTTTTTGATCAACTGTGAGCAAATGAGTCACCCACTTTGAGTACAGCTTTCTCATTGACAAATATTCATGCAAAATGGTGAATACACTGCCTTTTGATATGTTCAACTCCTCTGCTATCACACACAACTTCAATTTATGATCGACCAAAAATGAATTTTTGAATTTTTTTGGCATTTTCCAGGACAATTGCTGATTTTAGGGGACCTGAGCATTCACCATCATTTGTGTCTGTATGACTGTGTTTAAAGTCAGCATATCACATCTTAACCATTGTTTCTGACAAAGAAGAGATGGAATAACACTTTTCATGCCATTGCTTTGTGTGAACAGTATTTTTCCATCAGAAAGCAATGCTTTATCAACCTATGAAATTCAAATTTTTCCATTGTTTTGAAAATTTGCAATAGCAGCTTCACTTAAATAACTGTAATTTGTAATCATCTGATTGGGTCCAAATTTTGTTGCATGCCATTTGAACGTTAGTAATTCACAAAAATCATATGGATTTTTATTAGTGGTATGATCCATATGTCAAGCCCAGGACTTATTGAGTGATGTGTTAGGTTATCTTTAAAACTTGTTTTCACAAAAATGTTTCTTTTATATCATTTTCAGAAAAATCATGACTGTATGTGACATGCAAATTTAACCCATATTGTCCTGGTATCAAATCAAACTGATGTCTACTTTTTATGCATATGTAAACTATTATTATAATTATACATTATTATAACTATAATTATGAACTATAATTTTGAAAAACGAAAGCTATACTGAAATCTGTTGGCAAATTTCAAAGTTTTATTTGGAAATAAAGAAAATACAAGCTTTAAGCAAAATGACTGCAATACATGGAAAAAGGAATGTATTAGTTTATTATGTTTGAGAAAAATGTATCAGTAGAATAATGGTTAGTGACTCAGATTGAGGAATTGGGGAGCCAAGTTCAAATTCCAGTTGTGTTCATTACATTCACTTATGTACTAATCTCTTTTGGATAGGTATGAATCCATCACTTTGCTCTCCAGCTATGAGCAGAAAGCAGGACAAAAGAAGTACTATATCCTTGGGAGATAACCAGTCTAGGAGAAGGAAAACCCTAGATTCAAACCAGTCTGAAGAGGGTTGAACTTCATCAGGTTGTCTTGTCCACAACACTGCTGCTGATGCTGCAGTAGATGTGGTTCTTCAACATCCCTACATGATTTATGATCATAACAGAAATTAATCAATAAATCATTGAAGCTTATTTTAATGAGGCAATAGGTACAAGTACATTTGGGAATGGTTGATTAATTTCATTTTATTCTTGTTTTTCACTCAATACAAGTTCTAAGGGCCACTCAAGGTAGAGGGGTAACTGAATGAGATTATTAACAGTAGATAACAATTGAGTTTAGACTTGAAGTGGTTAAGATTGTAGTGATTAGGAAATCATCCTCTCAGAAGTCTGTTTCACAAAGTAAGGATTCTTGAGAAAAAGCCATCCAAGGGGAGCTTTCTTCTTGAAAATAGAAATGGTTGGTGAGGTCAAGGAAATGATTTCTGTGCAAAGACAAGGAATAATTTAAGAAGTTTAAAAGTTTGAAAGGAGATGTAAGACAAAGAATAAATTACAATTATCAAACACAGTTGAATTTGTATGTTGTTTGCAAGTTTTATGAAAAAATGAAAATCTCTAAAAATGGTTTACCCATGAACTTACAGAAAAGCAAGTTCTATTTGCATTTAAACATGTTTGGCTATTGTTGGATTGCTCTGTATTTTGTTAGCTTTATAAATCTGACTTTACACGCACCTATACATTATCAACAGCCAACAAAATGAGGTGTTACATTTTTGAATGAACCAATAATAAATCATTTTTTATTAGATAATTGGTTTTATAAATTTTGTCATATATGAACGTAGTCCAGAACAAATTGGATAAACAATCATATATATTGACTAATAAGAAAGCAAAGAAAACTTGATCCTATTCTTAGTGGCAAAAATGCTCATATATACATCATTTTTCCTTTTATCTTCAGAGGGTTTATGGGCCATCCCCGGGACGTAAGTCCAGCGAACTGTATTTCTTACCCTTTCACCTTCTTCTCATGCAGTGAAAGAAAGAGTGTCACGATTAGTAACTGGACTTTCCAAAACATGTTAATGTGCATTTATCAGTCTTTCATCTTCTCTCTTGTGCTGCATTCTGTATCTCTCCTTCCTCCTCTTGAAATGGTCTAGATATTCAAAAATCACACAACAATTTTCTCACGGCATTACTCTCTTTCTCTCACCTCTACTTTTCTTCCTCAAGACTGGGCAGCAGCAACAAACAGAAGAGAGGAACAAACTCAATATATAGTTGTTAAATGCTATCCATGCATGGATAAACAAATATCTACAAGACTTTTCTTCATAAAAAACACTTTCAAATGGACTTTAAACACTCAATTATTATTTTTATAAATAACAAAATTTGATGATTAATAAATCTTCTTTTCATAATAAAAAAATAGATCTTTTTATTTCTTTGATGCCATTTAAACACTCTGCATCTTTTGATCTATTAATTGTGGGAAGTTTGGTTATGTTTGGCACAAGGCAAACTTGGTAAACATAATTGATGTCCCTACACTTCATGCAGAAGAGTGAACATTTTGGATAAATTGATTGTGTAATTTATTCTTTATGTTTTATCAACCTTTTGCAGCTAGAAAATATTTTTTTAGATTGTAATAAATTTTTCAGCATAATTTTTTGCTAATACAAATCCAACTAAGTATACTATAATTGAGTGGGGAGACGAGCTTTCCCAAAGATACTTGTTGATAGGTGAATATAATGAACCCAACTGCAATTGAAACTCAGCTCTCTGAATCTCAATTCCAAGCTGTTATCTGTTGTACCACCTGAACATCTAAGCTTACAGTGCCAGGTATTCCCAAGTGGTCACCCACATTTTAGATAAAAGAATCAGCATCAATGCATTACAAGACTCCAAACTGAATACTGTGACAAGTTTCAAAACAGCAAAAAATGTCTCAACATAAACATCTTCTTGTGAAAACATTTCTTTGTGTCTGGTTGAATTCAACAACTAGTCTTAGTTGTGAATTTCCTCAACCTGAATGAGCAGTTATTGTAAAATGATTCTTCTTCTTTACATGCCATGTTCCCTCAGGATGTAGGTAATCATGGCTCTCCACAACATATTGTCCCTTGTAGCTCTTAATATACTGTATTTCTACTATTTCTCTCTGTTCTGCTATCCATTTACTCAAGCTCACTAAGTATGTTATGCATTGTTTTACTCTGTTCCTTCTTTTCTTTATTTGCTCCATGAGCATCAGGTTTTTTGAAGACCCCTTTCCTCATTATGGGTTCCAGCTGAATGATGCATCAAAAGAAAAAATATTTCTTTGAGAACCAGAGTTAACTTGTAACTTGTCAATGCTTGTTCTGCTAATGCAAATGAAATACAGATTAAAAACATAATTCTGGGTTGAGAATTCTTCCAATTTGACAGATTCTTCAGACTCCTTACTGTGAAACTAACATTTATTTATTTATTTTTTTTTCAGGTTACACTCTTTTGTCAGTAGTAATTTAAACATATCAAAAAATTTCTCAAAGAATTCATTGACTGAAATCCTCAACTACTTTTTTATATTCTAATCTATAATTTAGCAGAAGAATAGTAAAAGGTTACAAAGAGGCAAGTAAATGATTGAATAATTATGATATGAATTGATATTAATAAAAGATTTGATTAAAAATATACTATAAACTTTTTATTTAGCTTATATAGTAAAGAATGAATATTGAAAATTAAGCTGTTTCTTAACAAATGTACTCTAAACCTTTGTAATAACATTATATATAGCATGAATTTGAATTTGTGTTTTGTTTAGCGACATATCAACGTCTATGGGTTATTTAATGCCAAAAAAGTGGGGTTTTGTATTTTTTTAATGTTCAGTTAGATTGAGAAGGTTGATTTAGTCAGATTTTAATGAAAAGATTTTATTTTTATTCTTTTTTCATTTTAGAAAAGTGAAAATTTCTTCTAGTTTTGTATTCAAAAATGTTTTGCTGAGAATCATTATTTTCCTTCAAAAATGTGTTATGGTAATAATTTTTTTTCAAAAATGTATATTTTGCTATAAAAGTCTATTATATATATATATATATCTCTATAAAAGTGTATTTTCATACTTTCATAGTATTTTGACCTCATTTTGGGGTTTAACTATTTTCCTGTAGCTGGGATCCCTAACAGGTGTTACCACTCTGAGTCAGGGTGAACCTAAGAACAACAGCAATTAAGAGGTGGTCCCAGGCTCCTCACAACCTCCCAACCCTTGCTGCCAGATGCAGTTTACCATCATGACCAGGATCCTTATATATAGTAAAGAATTAATATGGAAAATTATACAGAAGCTAATTTTTAGTATATATAAAGTTAATACATTTTAAAATTGACTAAATTTGTGTTGCATTCTGGTACTTATACTGTGACTCTTACACACTTATCTACCTCTTTGTAAATGCAAGTACATAAACATATTTATATACTGGTTAGCAGATAATAAACATACATACACAAGTATATATAATCTTATATATATTATTCAAACAAAAATACATGAAAGCCAATACACCTAGATATAATGATGCATATGTAAATATATACAGGAAACTGATACATACCAATATATATTTTAAAGATTTCTAATCTCTGAACCTGACACTTATATTGGCTATGAATATAAATAAAACTGACACCATATCAAGGACATCTTAACTAGCTGTCAGACAAACACTTTTATATCTATCAATTATTTACTGGGACCAATAATCAATATTTCTCTGACCTAAAATTTCTAATCCACTGAATGACATTAAGTCGTTTCTTTATTTTTTCCTTGATATCTTTTGTGAAGCAATATTTTTTTATTAAAGTGGATCTCATATAAGATTTTAACCACTATCAACAGCCACATTTAAAGAGTTCTGATATAGAGAGGAAAAAAATGATGACCAATATCCTGGTGCTGTTTTTATGCATAAACATTAACTATTTGGGAAATGTTATAACAGATGATGGAAAATGTGACACCAAAATCTGAAGCCACTTTGGAATCATTGCCTTTGAAAAGCTAAGCAAAGTATTGAGAATTAAGGAAATTTTATTAGAAATAAATAAAATGATACTGAATTGCTGTGTAATATCAGTGAATACTGGACAATTTCCTTTTGGTTGTCGTGTTGACTTGAGGCAAAAAGATGTGGTTCTACAGAAGGATGTTTAAAAATACTATGAATGGAGCATATGAACAACATGTGATTTTTAAAGAAAATGGAAACTATCAGAAGTATTGAGTTGAAATTTCTTGGTCACATAATGAAGTAAGATGTATTAGAAGACATATTGGAGTCCAAATGAAACAGGGACAAACAATTAGTAAACTACCTAACAAATTTGTGTAAATGGATTATAGAATTTGTGTAAATGGATTATAGAATTTGTGTAAATGGATAATAGAATTTGTGTATATGGATTATAGAACAGGGACTGGAGGGAATGATTTTGTTGATTGATTGATTTTTTTTTTTTAAGATTTTCAGGTTATTAAAAACCAGAAAATAGTTTTAGATTAAAAGAATTATTTGTAGATAATAATGGTTTACTGATACTATTCTCACTAATTAACCCATGGCTGGGGAGGAGAATGATTGGAATCCTCCCTTTCACAAGGGGGATCTGAGCATAAGTGAATATATCAAATGCAACTGGAATTGGAATCTTGCTCTTCGATTTTCTCTTCTGAGCCATTATTAGTTAAACCAAGTGCACATCCAAGCTTACAGTAACTGGTATTCCCAAGCAGTAACAAAAATTTTGGATAAAATAATCTGCATTATTGAAATTCATTACAAGAATTCAAAATGAAGATTATGACAAGGTTCATAACAACTGTGAGTGTTTCAATGTAAACAGAATTTACTTGTAAAAAATTTTCTTTATGCTTGGTTGAGTTCAACAGCAATTCACAATTGTAAATTTCATCAACCTGAGCAGACTGTTAGGTATTGGCCATGCTCTGCATAGTTTAACTTTGATGAAAGTATAAGAATCAATGTTTTAATGTTATAAGGCCATAAACCAGGTAGTATGTTGAGGAATAAAAATTACTTTTAGTTAAAAAGGCTTATATATAATCATGTATTTGTTTATATTTAAAACACCAGTGTCAGATAAGACACTGGTGTTTTAAATATAAACATATACATAAACAATAAACTTTTCAGATTGTATATATTTCTGAGATGAGGTGTTGCAATTATTTACAATATTGAAAGTGTGTTCTCACACTTGTTGCCATATTCATAAAGTTTTGGCTATTGTACACTCTGACCTTTTTAAGGAAATTCCAGTCATCTGAAGAAGGTTGGTGTATACAACAGCCAAAACATCATGAATATGGCAACAAAGATAAGGACAACATTTCGAACAATGTAAATAATCTTCAGATTGTGTTGAATTTATCATATTTTTCCATAATCTTTGTATACTTGAAAACTTGATTGATTGTTAGTTTTATTCATTAATGTATAACACAGGCAATATCCTCCATTTTGAAGGCTTACCTTGATACGGAAAAGTGGTTATGAAAATCATCTAGCTTGACTTCCCCACCTTTGTTGTTGACTTCAGCCTAGTTATCCCTCTACCCAGTTATGCCATGATAACATATACACTGTTTTATTTGTATATTAATAAACATATTGGATTATTTATTTTTCTGACATCCCCTTTACATAATTGCCATCAATTTCTATACCGATTGCAGAATTTTGAGCTGAATATGAGTATCAATAAATGCTTCCATATCATGAATCAACCTTGGTTTCTTTTACTTATCATCTGTTTGAACTATTCAAACAACATTTATCCAGGAAGCATTTCCACACAGATTGTTAGAGATGTGTAAGAATGACTTGAGTTGCTTGAAGCCATATTTTTTGATGAAGCTAGTTGTGCATTTGTATAAATGAAACAATTTCTCTTGTTGGTAAATATTTAGAAAGGGAGAATAGATGACATATGTACAATATTTTATCTGTATAATAAAAAGATTTTAGATTAGTAAATGTTTGGCCTTTACATTTTTTTTTTGGCATATCTATTTTATTGTCCTTTTCTTCACTGAAGTTTTCTCATTCTCTTCTACTCCCACTAATCCTTTCCCTCTTAGTGGCATTATTATAAAACAAAACATGTAGTTTGGAATGAAACATTTTTAATGCTTATATAATTCTCAAAATATCATGAAGCTTTTTGAATGTTGTTAATTGGTTTCTCTTCTGCATTGCATTTTTAAAGCATTATAATTGAAAACTGATGATTCTGCAATTCAGGGTTTTATGTTAAGTGACAAGTCATTAACTTTAGAATGCTTTGAGGCAATACAGTAAGATGCTGTTTCATTTATTTCTACTTCCCAAATTCTGTTGGTTTTGATGTCCTGTTTCAAATAACGACGCCAAATTACCAGAATTCCAATGTTTGTATCTCCCATTAAAACATTTGAAATAAAAGGCAAAATTAATAAGTATAGGTAATATGATATAAATAATATTGATAATGCAATCAAATATTTATTCATACATATTCTATTTTTTAAGGAATATTATGTTTGAATGCGAATTAAGATAAGCAAATTTGTGATTTTCTAGCCAAATTGTTAGAGCATCAGTACTCATACCTTGAGTTCCAGTTTTGAGTTTTACTGCAATTGATTAATTAAAGATGTAACTTCTTTTTAATATAATCTTGGAGAGATATTGGAAGGTATCTGAAGACTATTGGAGATCAACCTAATCCTTGTGAGTGAAATAGGATAGATGAAACTGTTTGAAAGCCATCAATAATTGTTCTTGTATATAATAATATACAAGGACAGTGGAGATAGGTGACACTGCTCTTTCTGCTTTGTTAATACTGTTAACAATCTAGGTCTTATATGTTGTTAACAGTGTGCAGGATAAAGATTATGCTTTATGCATACAAGAGCTAAGCAGAGAACTGAATTTATTTTCTTGGCCTCATTTGATAAGAATACTAATTAACTAAGCTGTATCATTTGTCTGAAAGTATTATTATCACTAATTTTCAAAATCAACCAGAAACGTTTTCTTTTAATTTTTACAGCGATATTAAATTGTAAAACTTTTATGTTACAGTGTTTACAACAGACAGTCAAAGTTCCATACATGATACACGCTTTGGTGATCATGTCTTGAAAGAGACATCACTGACTGAGCAGAAGACTGACTGGGCAGAAGTAGGTTGCCATTGCTTTCTGCAGTCGACTGGTTGCCAGCCAAGACTATAGAACCCAATCTGTCTTGTTATTTAACCCATAACTAGAGGGAAGAGATGGATTAATTCCTTTCCCAAGGGTATTTGTGTGTAAGTGAATGCAAGGAATTCAACTGGAATTTGAACTTGGCACCTCGATTTGTCATTCCAAGGCAATATCCACTGCACCACAATACACATCTGCAAGGGATCTCAGCAGAAGATTCAGAAATGAGTTCACTTTCTATACATTTTCACCTTAATAAATTACTTTCTCATTTAATTAAATCTTAATTACATATATATATGGTTGAATTGATAAAAGCATGTTTCAGCTATAGAAATGATTTTTCTAATGAAAAAGGGGATACAAGTTCAATTTTTGCTGAAGGCACATTATTTCTTAGTAAGACTTTCCAATTTAGGCTGTCTGTTATTAATTTCAGTGCTTACAAGTTTAATGTCAGTTTATATGTGGAAAATGTACAAGCAAAGATTGTGTATTTAAAATTTTAAAAATGTTCACAGTAAGATGATATTTTTATAAAAATATTCATTCTATGAGAGGATCATTTGATAAAAGACACTAATATTAAGAAAACTTAAGACAGTTACTTCATTACTAATTTTCCTGTATCTTTTTAGTTGCAGTGACTGCCAACAATCATCAGAGAACTTTTTTTTACAGTAAGATTCACCCTTTACAAGGCCAGGAGGGCACTCAAGGTAGAGGGTTACATTAGGAGGCAATTGTATGAATAGGGGTGAAAGATAATGGTTAACCTTAGCCTTGAACATGTTAACATTGTAGTAATCAGGGAAACATCCTCTTGAGAATCGGTTCCACAGAGAAGAAGCTTTTCAAGTGAAACATACTTTTCTCACCAATGAAATATGAAGGAAATGTAGGTGGTTTGCTACTATGTAAGTGGTATGGTGAGTCCTTGCCATGAAGGTTTGAACAGATGGGACCAAAGAAATGTGGAAGGAGCAATAGAGCAGCAAGAGGCTTACCACATCTTGTCTGTGAGAGAGAGGTTGGAGGTTGGAGATTGGAGATTAATTTGTCAGCCACAAGGGCTCAGAAATGATTTTGGACTCAACCAAGGCTGGAGAGTGAATCTTGGTCAGCTCCCACCCAAATATAACAATAGTATTCTATTTTTCGCCTGATCTGGCTCTTGTAAAGGTAGAGGATATCAGGAAGGGCCATGTACTTTTCTTGAGTGGTACAGGGTTCTAACCATTTTACTTGCATCTTTAGTAATTGATCATATGTATGAGTTTCACTGGAGGTTAGATGTGTGTCTGAAAAATAGTCTTGAAAGGCATGATTCCTCTCTAATGAAACATCCATTCAACCTGACTGGTGATCATTTGGGGTCTGGTCAGTGATGATGGAATGTAACTAGCTTGGTTAATGCTTCAAAGACCAAGCTAGTTACATTCCATCATCACTGATCAGACCCCAAATTATCAACAGTCAAGTTGAATGGATGTCCCATATGCCTGGGTAGTTTGTGCCATATAAGAAGAGAGAAAATGATTACATGGTTACTTATTTTATGCATCATTTTACTTATAATTTTTGCTACATGATGCAAACAATAGTCAGCAAATTATTTAAACAAATCATAAATAACAAAACTACCTTTTTATAGACATTTGTTACTTATATTATTGCCAACTAAGACTGATCTTACATTTATATATATAGTGAAATAATTGTTTTAAGTAATGCAATAATAAAAATAAGTGCTGTGCAATTTGTTGTGATAATAAAATAGTGGAGCAGTAATCTTTAGAACGTCATCTCCCTCACTACCAAGTTTAACATTTAATTTTGTCTCCCAACTTTTCTATTTGGAAGTGGCTATTTTTGTTGGCCCTTATAAAATAGACAAAGATTCTTTTAAGTGTAGTATACCAATCTTGATAAATTAACCTCCCAGGCTATTTTACCAGAAAATATTTTTATTATTTTGAAGGTAGGTAATGCTGAAAATAACACCCAGATTTAACACAGAAGTGTCAATTGTTAAGACAATTTAAATCTTTTCCACCAACTATTGTTAATACTCAAATTAAAATTATTCATTCATCATCAGTTATTAAAAGAAATATAGAAGTTTCTGAATATTTTAAGCACTTTAGGCATAAACAACTGTGCAAATCTAAAACTTGCCTTTTTGCATGGTTCTCTTGTTAGTATAATTCAGGTTCACCTAAGGTAGTTAATGTATCAAGAGTTTGTACAAAATGTTTGTAGCATTTTGAGAGAGATATAAGGAGAAAGAGAAAGAGGACAATGTCCGGGTCACTTGAAGTTGAGAGTTACATTTTAGATGTGTGTCAGCTAACCGTCTCCTCTGAATGACCGCAGTGACCGATTAGAGACCATCCTTAAATACTGAATCCAGTCACGTGGGGTGGATCACAGAATGATTTTTTTTTCTTTAGCTGTAGAAAAACTGTTTCTCTGATGTATTTTGAATTTTGTGATTTGATGACCAATCAGGATTAAGAATATGATTTTTCACCGGAAATTCTGCATGGAGCCCAGATGTGCAAAAACCATTTTTGTTCATTTGCTATATGGACTTCTGAGGGCAAACATCTGGTCCCTTGCTGGCTCATTATCACCACACACCTACTGAAGTTATAGACCACAGAATCTATGTTGTTCAAGTTCTGCCTGCTCACAACTACTGCACAGACAATTTCAAATATAATATATTTTTAGTTCTAAAACACTATAGTTATTTACTGGCAAAATATCCTTGGTGTTTATTTTACCAGGACCACAAAATAGCCTACTAGTTTTTATTTTGTAGTGTTGTTATGAAGTTTCCTGGGTGCAGACATCAAGAAAGATAAACACCTATATATCTATGAAATAGTAAATGTCAAACTTGTCTGGCTTTTAATCAATTTAATTTGATTGAAAAGTTTGTCAGTTTTGAAAAGCAATCTTTGATGCTTTGACTTTCATAATAAGCAAACATTAGTTCTCTTCTATTTTTATTTTATGATTTAATAAATTGAAATGATTTCAGTGATTACAATTTCATGAAGGCTTGTTTTGCACAACTTCAAAAGATTTTAAAAAATTTACTTCCTTATTGAATCCGAATTTTATTTTAATATTTTAAATGGATTGTGTTGACTTTCAAAATTGGCAGTTTTGATTTAATTAGACAATTGATTATTGCAGTCAAAACATGAAGTTTCTTTCTTATATTTTATTGAACTTATAAATATTCTATGAAAATGTTGAATAATTATATGAAATGATACAAGCAAGATGATTTCTATTCTTCTCTTTCTCATGATATATAATCTTTGAAGTTTTCTGAATGATTTAATTTTGGTTTGAATGAAGCTCAAAAATGGACCAATGATTATTCATTGTTTTATTTAATAAATATTGTTTTAACAATATAATACCTAGTTTTACTTTATGGAACTTATTCCGATGTATATCACTTGAGAATTAAGGTAATAATAATGGATTAACAAAAAAAAAAGTGAACGATAACATTTTTTTGTATTCCTTTGAAAATAGTGTTAACAATAATATTAGCCATTTCACTGACAAGGAAGCACCTGGCTTTTATTAACCGAACAGCTGGTACTGTTTTTAGTTGAAATTTATAAAATTTTTCTTTTAAAAATCTTTTAGGGAAATAGGTTTCTCAAGTTCAGTAGCTGTTATTATTCTTTATTTAAAGTAATTTGAACATCATCAACTTGATTATGCCATCATTTTTTCTTCAAATTACATGTTCTATCTTTCTTAGTTGTTGCTGATATAGGTAGTCTTCAAATGATGTAATTTCTGTTATTTGGTTAAGTTTTTTGTTTATGAATCTGTAGTGCTAGTCCACAATTTTCAGAAAAATGGATTAGCAAAATAAAAGTGAACAACAACTAAAAGCATTTTGGTATTCCTTTGAAAATAATGATAATGGGAATATGAACCATTTCCCAACATGAAAACATTTGGCATTCATTGACCAATCAGGAAGCACTGCTTTTTGTTGAAATTTATAAAATCTTTCTTTTATAACAATTTTTCAGGAAAACAGTTTTCTCAAGTCCAGTAACTGTTATCACTCTTTCCAATATTGACATAATTTTTCTTCTTAATGTTTTATTTGAAGTGGTGTGGAATGTTAGCATCTTGATTATGTCATTATTTTCTCTTCTCAAGTCCAGTAACTGTTATCACTCTTTCCATTATTGATGGGAGTTTCCTTCCTAACCTTTTATTTGAAGTGGTGTGGAATGTCAACATCTTGATTATGTCATTATTTTCTCTTCTCAAGTTGAGTAACTGTTATCACTCTTTCCATTATCGATGGGAGTTTCCTTCCTAACCTTTTATTTGAAGTGGTGTGGAATGTTAGCATCTTGATTATGTCATTATTTTCTCTTCTCAAGTTGAGTAACTGTTATCACTCTTTCCATTATCGATGGGAGTTTCCTTCCTAACCTTTTATTTGAAGTGGTGTGGAATGTTAGCATCTTGATTATGTCATTATTTTCTCTTCTCAAGATGAGTAACTGTTATCACTCTTTCCATTATCGATGGGAGTTTCCTTCCTAACCTTTTATTTGAAGTGGTGTGGAATGTCAGCATCTTGATTACGTCATTATTTTCTCTTCTCAAGTTGAGTAACTGTTATCACTCTTTCCATTATCGATGGGAGTTTCCTTCCTAACCTTTTATTTGAAGTGGTGTGGAATGTCAGCATTTTGATTATGTCATTATTTTCTCTTCTCAAGTCCTGTAACTGTTATCACTCTTTCCATTATTGATGGGAGTTTCCTTCCTAACCTTTTATTTGAAGTAGTGTGAAATATCAACTTGATTATGGTTATGTCAATTTTTTTCTCTCCAAGTTACATGCATTATTTGTTTTTGTTGTTACTGCTGTTGGTAGTCCTTAACAATATTTTTTCTTCTATTTGGTTGAGTTCTTTAATTGTGATTTTGTCACGCCTATTCACAATGTTTAAAGAAGAATGGTCTTCATCAATCATCACAAGCTTCACTCACCTGAAATCATTTTTAATCAGTGATCTGAGAAATCAGTTGTATACAGTTAACAGTTTAGATGTTTCTTAAAGGGTTTGGTACTGTGCATGGAATCCATATGAAAGTTTTGTTCTGACAAGGCTTTTTAAGAAGATGACTCAAGTTTTCAGGTTGACTTTTCAGTTTTGCAGTGTTGATGTTAAATAGTAAACAGCAGATGTGATATAAGCAGGTAGTATTAGCTTTTTACTGAGTTGTTATAAAATGCACAAACATATATATATATATATATATATAGAATAATCAAATGGAAAAGCTACTAGTTTATTTTTTATCTGAGGGTCATTCAATAAATAAGGTGAATTTTTTGGTACAAGGACTTCTAATACAGATAGAAGCTTCCTTTTTTTAAATTTTTCAACATAGTCTCCCAGCAGTCTCACACACTTTGCCCATCTGTGTGCAAGCTTCCGTATTTCCTCAGTGTAAAAATCTTTGGATTGATGTCTCAGCCAATTCGCTCACAGCACTTTTGACTTCATCATCACTTTCAAACTTCGTGCTTCTTGTGAACGCTTTCAAGGGACCAAACAGGTGAAAGTCTGAAGGGGCAAGGTCTGGGCTGTAAGGGAGATGAGGGAGTAGTTCTCAGCCCACCTCATTGATGGTCTGCATTGTTTAGGCTGCTGTGTGAGGCCTTGCATTGTCTTGATGCAAGATGACTCCATATGACTGATGACCCCTGAGTTTGTTCAACAGATAGGCTCAAAGTCCTTGCAATGTTATCCACTGTCACTCTTCTGTCAGACTGAATGAGGTCATTGACTGATTCTTTAAAAAATTTAGCCCACTTGTAGATATTTTTTGGCTGAAACATGTAGCACTATACATAGTTGATATTTTCCTATGAATTTCAACTGGTTTGCATGCTTCAGCAACCAAAAACTTGAAAACTGACCTCTGTTCAATCCTGGAGCATGCTTCTTGGTTGGCCATCTTTGTTAATCTCCAAAACTCTCAAAGTTATTTTCAATCTGCAAAAATAAATTGAATCCCTTTCAGAAAGAAGTAAAGGAAAATATTTTTTAAAAAGTAAGCTTCTATCTGCATTAGAAGTCCTCATATCGAAAAATTCACCTTATTTATTGAATGACCCTTGTAATATATATATATATATATATATATATATATATATATACGACTATAGAATAACAAAATGGAAAAAGCTACTAGTTTATATATTATATATCTTTCATCCCAAAGAAAATCCATCTTCAGACTAATAAGGATTCTAATGATGGTTTTTTGTAATCTTTTCACTCAAAGCAAGGCAAATGCAGAACTTCTGAAATGAAATGTTCTCAGCCTAATTTCAAAAATCCATATTTTAATGGTTCTCACGTCAGAAGCTTTGAGTGTAAATTTTTTTATATATTAACAGAAGTGTCCACTACATAAGGATGGTTGAATTGCCCATCATTCATTGGCTGTTTTAATGAACTAATGGAAATAGAAACTTATTGAAAAGCTTGAAAAGAAAACTCCATTATTTATTTGTCCTAAATGATTTTAAGTTCACAGATATATGGATACTAATTTTGAAATTGCATTTTACTTATAAAAACAGAAAACTTAATTGTAGCTGTCATTTTTTATGAGATAATTGAACATACAAATAGATAAAAAAAGCTACATGGAAATAAATAGAAAAGTGTAGAAGGCAATGAACTCATATTTCTTCAAGAGTGTGCACTAAACTGACAACTTATTTGATAGGTCTTTTTGGTTTAAAATATTTGAAGGGAATGAGAAAAAATTCAGGTTTTAGTGAATTAAATAAATCCAGTATTAAATAGGAAATGGATTGTTTTTCTGCACAGCTATAACAGCAACAATGTTTTCTTTTAACTTTTTTATTCAACTTGTATGGAATTCACAATCTGACTTTCACTTTTGTGTAAGTATTAAACAACTGTTCAATGCTTTAAGTTTATATTCTCAGATCATATATCACAGGAGTCAATACTCAAATAGTCACATAAACTGAATATGGGCAACTGTTTTTGTCTAGGGGAGACAATTTATAATCTCCATTCTTCACCTATTTGAATCTAACAGCCAGTACAGTTTCTACTGAAGAACATCATAATAACAATGCTTTTGTTTCTCTTTGGCTTGTATGAAATTCATTTGTTAAGTGTTCTTTAACTTTCCAATTTATTGCAAATATTGAACAACTGTTGAATGTTCTGGGTTTATGTTGTAAGATCATATACAACAGTGGTCAATACTCAAGTAGTTATCCAAAATGAATATGAGCAGTTGTTTTGTTTTGTGTAACCCTATTTCCATGTAGATATATTTTTTTTTTGTTTAATACAACAGAGTGAGGGAAATTGTTACTAGTGGTATTGTTAATTTTGCAGATTACAACATGAGTGGAGAGAAAAATAAGCATAATAGATGATAAAATTGTTTATTGTCAAGCGCAATATAAACACAGCTGAGAAATAGTGAGAAAAAATATATATTGCAAATTTTTTTTTTATATCTTGGAAACTCGCTGGAAAGTGAATTAATCAAAACACTTTTGTGGATGTAAGGCGACAAGTCAAATGGGGTCATCATATCATCGGTCATTGTGTGATATAAAACGGAAACTTTGGCCACAAGTAAAATCAAGAAAATAAACTTTAGCTGGAATATTGTTTCAGGCTTGTCATAAACTTTGATGAGGTCAGATAAGGTTAAATCCTCAAAATTATTCCTGAGAACAGATTCTAAAGTCAGGAAAATAGATGACATAATTGAGAAGAAGAAGACAAAAAGACATTACATCAGGTGAGGTGTTGATATTTCATTCATTGAGCCATAACTCCCCCTTAAATCATGTGGGTGGAAAATAATCTCATTGATCAAAGTTTTGAGACGCATAGATCACCCAAGAGAATTGGGGACAACTATAAAATGTCGAAACTTAGTGAGAAAAATGAGAGAGTGTGTGTATTTTTGCAGAACTGTCGAACGACAGAGACAAAACGATCCCTACCACTGCTGTCATCATCATCAGCCAGCACTGTTTTGATAAAAGCTGAAAAGACATGTTTTTATTTGGAGAATTGATAGCTCTGATTATTTTTGAAAATTGATAGCTCTGATTATTTTTAGCGAAACTTCGAAAAAACTTATCTTTATTTGGAACATTTGAAAGCTCTGATTATTTTTAACAAAACTTCGAAAGGAGTTATTTTTATTTGGAAAATTTGAAAGCTCTGATTATTTTTAAATGAACCTTTCTCTCCATTGTAAACTTTGAAAATTGGCGATTGTACATTCTGCTTTTAATTTTTTTTTATATATAAAGACTTTCTTTCATAACTCATCCAGGTGTTTTCGAACTTATTCATTTATTTTCTTTGGTGCCGTATTTTTTTTATAACACAAGTGTAACCAAGTATCTGGCTTGGTTTGATATGGTAGAGAGATGGCCACCAGGCTTTTTCAGTGTGACTTTCTGAGATCAAATAAACACAGCATGGGCAGAAAGCTTCATCATTGTAATAGATGACTTAAAGACCAGCTACTGTGACAAGATTATCATGACTAGTGGCTCGAAAGCATCATCATAACTGGTGCCATTTCAACAGCATCAACCCACTCAGGTTTTGGTCATCATCATCGCAGTAGTTTCTGGACCAGGGGCAGCGAGCCAGCCAAGCTGAGGTGTCACATTTGTCTAGGGGAGACAATTTATAATCTCCACTCTTCACCTATTTAAATTTGACTGCCAGTACAGTTTCTTCTTTTGAAGAACATTTTTAATGATGAAACAATTTCTTTTAGGCTTCCCTATAAAGTGAAGCAATGTTCATCCTTGTTAATACCTAGATGGGTGACCACTTGGGAATATAAATTGCTGTAAAATTGGATGTGTAGTCTGGTTCCAAATGAAATGAAAGTGTAGGGAGACAATAGTTGTCTTCCCTTAAGGGAAGCAACAGTTGTCTTCCCTCTTGAGGAACTCTTTTTTATCTGTGGTCAGAGACAGAGAAAGAGAGAGAGAGTGAGATATTTATTTGACTGAATTTTGTCTGTGTGAGAAGCATAATTCTGAGACTGTTACTGCTCATTACTACACAAATAAATATTCTGGGAGACAGACCATTCCAAATAGCTGGCAGCTTATATATCTCAGTCAGTCAGTTAAGTGCCACATGTGGTATACACTTGAGCGATCATATCTTGAAAGAGACATGACTAACTGGGTAGAAGATTTTCCCACAGTAGGTTGTCATTACTTTCTGCAGTAGACTGGTTACTAACCAAGGTTATAGAACTCAATCAGTCCAGTTATTTAACCCATAGCTGAAAGGAGAAGTGATGGATTAATACCTTTCCCAAGGGTATTTGCGCGTAATTGAATGCAATGAATTAAACTGGAATTTGAATTAGGCTTTCTGATTTCTCTTTCCAATCCAATATCCATTGCACACACGCACACACACACACACACACACACACACACACAGATATCTTTGTGTGTCTATATATATATATATATATATAACCTCATACACAAATATACATGTCTGGAATATACTGACATATATATATTATATATGTGTGTGTGTGCGTGTGTGTGTGTGTGTGATAAACATATTTATTGTGAAAAATCCATTGCACACACACACACACACACATATCTTTGTGTGTCTCTCTCTCTATATATATATATAACCTCATACACAAATATACATGTCTGGAATATACTGACATATATATATTATATGTGTGTGTGTGTGTGTGTGTGTGTGTGTGTGTGTGTGTGTGTGTGTGTGTGTGTGATAAACATATTTATTGTGAAAAGAGATAAAAGCAAAAACTGTATGCGAATACAAGTGGTAAACTTGTTAGCTTTATGTTTGAAAACAAATTGACTTCTAAATGTCTTGTGTGATGAAATTAATTTTATTTGCTGACAACTTCCTTGATTTACACACATATTTGTCGTTCAATATAGATCAAATATATTTGCTTTGATCTAACTATGTCCATTATACCATGCCTTTAAGCTGTTGGCCATTTCATTTCCTTTTCATCATTTAATACAACTTTGGTGACCATGATGATTTCAGACAGAAATTTCATGGCTTCTACTCTGACAAGCTTCATTCCCTGGTGCCCTACCAACATGAATTTACTTGTGTTACTAAATTAGCAAGTAGGTCCCACCTTTTTATCATCAGAATAAGCAAATGTAACCACCACTTCTACTCTACCAGTTATTCTTGCACTTCCTGCCTGTGAAACTACTTTCTGTATACTTGCTTTCCTGATTACTACAATCTGCAAAAGTTTAAGTGCAACGTCAATCACCATCTTCTGTCTCTTTGACTTCCATCTTTCTCTTATTATTTCTTCAACATTCTTGGTACCTTTTTTTACCTCTTCTCTCTCTTCTCACTATAACCCCCTGCACACCAGTTGCAGTACAGTTGCTTTTATAAAAAAATGTCACTTGATGTAGGCCTCAGTGTTGAGTCTAAGGCTCCATGGTAAGATGAATGGAGGCAAAACATCACCATCACTAGTGATCCCTTTATATATATATATAAATGTTATATTAATATTAAAGGGTAAATTTTGTTAGGGGCAGATGTGTGCATGCACACATCTTTTTACAAAATTTGCACATACACAATTGTCCTTTACAAAAATTTACCTTTTAATATTAATTTAACTTTTAAATTATATATATATATATATATATATACACACACACACATATGGAGTGATCACTAGTGATGCTGATGATTTTACATTCCAGTCTCATTTTTAAACAAATAAAATTTTGAACCAAATTAAATTATACAATTAATAAATTTAAAAAATATCCAAGATTTATAATCTATAGCAGACATGAACAACACAAAAACTGAAAATAAAATTCAAATCTAGAAACAGTCAGTTCATAATATGTACCTGATGATTGCATAAGGCATAAAACTCCAAGTTGTGCTATAGACATAAGATACTATGTATATTTATTAATATATACTTCTTAACTCTGATATATTACATCAAGCACTGTTTTATTAATGCCAGAAAATTATTAATGTATTTAATTGCATGTATATCCAAATGTATATTTATTGGTATCCATACTTATATATATATATATATATATATATGTTCATATAGAAAAATATGCACATGTATGATTGCCTGCACATGTGTATGCACATAATAAGGATAGCTTTGAGTAATTTTGATGCAGTTCTGCCAATTGACTGTGATCGCAATATTTTCCGAGGTCATATCTGACAACATTGAATGCATTTCTGATCACTACATAATGTCACAAAGAAGTGTCATGGCAACTTAATAAAAGTGCCAATTTAACCTGCGATCCTGTCATAGATATTCTTATATAGAAGATATCTGAAAAGTAATTTAGGAACATTTATTCATTATCTCTATTACAATGCAAATAAAACACTTTCGCTTATGTTAGAAGCATCAGCATGTACTTCTGTACTTAAGTATTGTGTGAGTTTTTATGACCATTTAAAAATCATTCATTTTTGAGGATTCGTTGCACTATACAGATATAAATTTTTTTTCTTGTGGGGTTAAAATTAATGCAAAAATTTCAGGAGTCTGATTATACATGAAGTCAGCTTGTACACAATTATATATATTAATTCTCATGTAGACAAGAATATTGTGCAATAGCCTATTCTTGAGGAAAAATTATGCACTTTAACAAATAATTAGATAACTTTAGTTTATATAATAGAACAGAATGGATTCTTTAGCCTTGGGTGGCAGCCAGTCTAGATGAAAAATTTACTGAATTCAAAAAGTGAAGATAGTAATGGGAAACAACTTATATATATAACTTTTCCGTTACACCCAATGGTGTGTAAGGCAGTGTTTTTACTGTTTCTGTAACAAATTGTTTTTTTATGGAGCAAGATTGTTAACCCTGCACCCAACCCCCAAACCTGGAGGAAGGT
This sequence comes from Ascarosepion bandense, assembly GCA_037127315.1. NCBI lineage: Eukaryota > Metazoa > Mollusca > Cephalopoda > Sepiida > Sepiidae > Ascarosepion > Ascarosepion bandense. The sequence goes on from JBBBDQ010000188.1 coordinate 8,201,613, forward strand.
GATTTTCTAAGCTAGTTTAAACATGACACATGTCCGAAAGTAGGGGGTATCCACTGAGGATCGAACTCACTACTCAGTTATAATGATTCTAGCAAGACGAGCTAGATATATATATATATATATATTGAGAGGAAAACTCAAGACACAGCCAAATGATTACAAACCCAGAATTTATCTCAACAATATAATTTTATATTGACTCTTTCAGACCGTTGAAAAATAAATAAATTAACTCAGAGTACTGAAAAAAAAAACGTTTTTAACAGTGAAAGTGAAGCTGGTATTATTTAAACTGTAATTATATGTATTATTTTATGCATTTGTAATTTCTGTACAATATTTTCTCTTATAAATTATTTTAGCAGTTTTTTAAAAAAAAAATGTTTTAAGAAAATTTTAAAACTTTTTTTGAAGAGATTTTTTAAAAAAAACTGAAATGTTCAAAGAGAATCTTTTGAAAAGGTTTTTGGAAAAAAAATAATTTTTATTTTTAAAATTTTTTTGTGTAAATTATTATTTGTGACTGAAGTGTATTTTTGTTTCCTTTTTTTTCTTTTTCCTTCTTTTCCCCCTCTTTTTGTCTTTTACTCATTTTTGTTTGTGGGCTTATATTTATATATATACCTATCCTTATCTTTCCCCTATAAATTTTGTGTGACTCTATATTCTATACATTTTTATATAATTGTGGGATTTATAGTTATATCCCATTTTTGTCTTTTTTTTTTTTGCATCTGTCTATTCTTAAATTTTTTCATGTGTATATATTTTCTCATAAGATTTCTTTTGTGTATGTGTGATTTAATGTATGTATTCTTTTGTCTTATGTATCTATTCTCTGTTTATTTCTTGTTTAAATAATGCAAGGTTCACTTCTTCTGTTAAAAGTTTTTTTTAAATATTCTGAGTGAATTTATTTATTTTTCAATTGTTTGAAAGAAACAATATAAAATTACATTGTTGAGATAAATTCTGGATTTGTAACCATTTGGTTGTGTGTTGAGTTTTCCTCTCAATATTTTATAAGGCTCTGGATAATATCCATCAAGCTCTCTATTTTACCTAATTAACAATTTATATTAATTGGATAAAATCTTTTGGCTTATCCTCTCATTCTTTACGGATTTACCATTCCCTCTACTCTCTCTCTATATATACATATCTGTGTGTATGTACGCTCAGACAATACATATGCATCCTTAAATTAGTTACATGAATTATATATAACATATACTTAAATATAGTAAAAGTTTTTATGATCAGGGTTTTTACATAAAAAATAGGTGGCTGTACTGTACACAGTCAGTCAGTTAAGTGACGCTTGGGTGATCATGTCTTGAACAAGGCCAATATAAACCCTCAGTCATGTTGACTTCTAACTTCATCTTATCACAACCATCAGCAGCTTTTGAATAGTTCTGACTACCCAATTTTATTAAGAAGGTTTTAGTTAAACCATGAAATTGATTTCAGACCCTTCCAAATGGTACCATATGCTAGGAGTGTTTCCCCAGATTGATAATATCAGGAAGTCACCTTATTGACAAATCAGCCATGGTGAGATTCAAACTCTAGTTTCATGGTCAGATAATGAACATTCTACCCACCACCCTGACTTAGCCACATGCCAAAATAGTTCACAGTGTATTGATATTAAATAAAAAAGAAATGATGGAGAGTCATGAATGACTATGTTTTGGTTGGTTTATCAAGTGATCTGAAAATTATTGTGGAGAAACTTTTGAACAGAATAAGGAGCTAGAGCAAGTCCAGGATTTGTGCTTTTGATTTCTACCACAACAGCTTATTGTTATGTCAGTTTAATAAAACATTCAAGTCACTAACAGCCTGAAGTAAACATTGTAGCACCCTATATTTTATTATTTTTGTAAAAAAAAACAATTAGATTAAACAATATATTCCTTTGTACTGAAAAAACACCATTTTTGGCACTAAGCATCATCACAATCTAACACACGCACACACACACACACACACACACACACACACACACACACACATATATATACACACTGTTTATTTCTCTATCTAACTATATATATATATATATATATATATATAGAATAAGAAGTGTGAGAGGGCGTGAACGTTTTATTTAAAGTGTATATTTATTGTTTAAAAATATTATACAAGCAAAATGATATTTGTGACGCTACATGTGTTTCAAGTCTAAGATTGACTCTCTTCAGGCAAATAAATTTGTGGTTTTACCTATCAGGTTCCTTTTGTTTCTGGTGGCCAAGTCCTTGTTTATCATTGACTATAACATTTTATTCTTTTTTTTCTTCCTTTACGAGCGCGTTAATAACAGCAAACACGTTTAGGAAATTTCATGGACCCGGTGTGTGTACATGTATGCATGCACGTGTGTCTGCATGTGTTTCGGTGTGTTTTTTTATGTCATTTTGTTGAGTGAATGCTTGTATTTTTTTATGAATCCTTCTTCCTGCATTAATAATATTTTGTAGTCTGTATTTTGGTAAATAGGTGCAACTTTGAAATTGCCATCACTACATTCATGTTTTTGTTGGGAGGCATATAGTTCCCTGTTGTATGATAATCTTATATTGCTTTTATGAAGGGATATTCTATTATTCAAGCATTGTGTTGCTTCCATGTATATCTTTGCGCATTTGTCACATTTTGGAGCGTAAACTACATTTTTCGAGTTGCAGGTCAAATCCGATTTTATTTTAAATGTAGTTGCATTTTCAAACTGGAAGTATTTTCCTTCTATTATTATGTTGCATACTCCACATCTTTCTTTGATGCACTTTGTGACCCCCTGTGCTGTGTGTTGTTCAAATTTTGATGAAGTTAGGATGTCTTTAAAATTTTGGGGTTGGCATTTGCTGTTATATTATTCTGGTCGTCTTGAAGATTTCTTTTATTCTTTCATTATTGTTGAGTAATTCCATGTGTGTTTTGATCTTTGTGAATAATTCTGGATTGTGTTTGTTGTGTGTGGAAATGTATGCTAGAATGTTTTCTTCTTTTTCATGCTTTTCCTGTTGTTTTTTTGGGTTACGGAGGGATTCTAATGGTATCTTTTCTGCTAGTTGGAAACCCTTGTTTATTTGAGGAGTGGGTTATCCTCTTATTTGTAATGTTTTTCGTAATTCTTCTAGGCGTATTTTACAGAGGGTTTTGTCAGTTATTATCGTGCAAATATCATGCTATGGAATAGGTGATGGATTTTAAACAGCTTTTTGGATGGTGACTCTTGAAGTGGAGGTATTGTTGGGTGTCTGTAAGTTTGTGGTAAATGTCTGTGATGATGTGATTGTTTTAGTTTTTTATGAGTATGTCTAGAAACAGTAATTCTTTATAACTATTCTAGCATGAACTTGATTTTGGGGTGCAAGTGTTGTAGTATATTATGAAGTTTGTTTATGTTTAGAAAAGAAATTTTTGTCTTTATTGAAAATAAAGACAAAAATTCTCCAACATTATCCAAATGTTGGAGAATTTTTGTATTTATTTTCAACTGAAATTAAAGCCAAAATACAATGTTTAGAATGGCTCATGATTAAACATAATAGACATTCATTGTCTCTTATATTTAACAATATATGTTTAGAAAATTATCCGATGCCTCAATACATTATATATATACAGTAGTGGCCATAATAAAAGGAATGGAAACAACAAAGACATAAATATGTGTATTACTTAAAAAGTAATGCATGATTAGCAATGAAATTTTTCCCAAATAAAGATTAAGGTGTAATGCACAAATATAATACAAAGTTACAAAAATTTACATAATATTTTTTTTAAAATAAAGATTAAATGGAACAAAGGAAATGAGCTACTGGACAAAAGTTAAGGAACGATGTTAATAATTTGCATAAACTGTTAATTCTTATATTTCAAATATTTATATTTAACAATATTTATTGTTAAAAACTTGATGGAGCTTTTCAACAATAAGTAAAAGTTCAGTTAGAATTTTATTTTTATGCAGATTCTACACACAAAATGCTCTCTTTTGAAGAAAAAATTCATGATTGCTATCAAGAGAAAAAATCAATTTCAGAAATTTCTGATATTGTTCATAGGTCTAAAAGTGTTGTTCATCATGTAATTAGCAGGTATAAAACCAATAAAACATTAGATGCAAAATCAAAAACCGACAGACCTCCAAAAATATTGCAAAAAAGAAGATCAAAGAATTGTTAGAATATCTACAAAAAAAATGTTTTGAAACTGCTACATCAATTGCCTGTAAACTTAATGAAGATACAGATAATAAGATCTCAAGGAAAACGTTTGCTCACAGGTTAAAAATTGCAGGATAGCATGTCCATATTCCAGTATTGAAGCCTCTCATTTCAAAACAAAACCAAAGGGCACACCTAGAGTATGCGTGAGAACATGTTGTTTGGACTGACACACAACGTGATGCAGTTAATTTCAGTAAGGAGTCCAAATTTACTATATTTGGTTCTGAGGGCAAAACTTACATATACCATAGAACAGGTGAAAGATGGTCTTCTCAATGTATCAAGAAAACTGTTAAGTTTGGTGGCGGCAGTGTGATGGTGTGGGAAATGATTTTATCTGCAAGAGTTGGCCCTATCATCTGCATACATGGCAATATCAATGCTGAGATTTACGAAAGGTTTCTTCAGCAGCATGTGGTACCAAGATTACACCATAATATTTATGAATCTCCTATTTTCATGCAGGGCAATGGACCTTGCCACAAGGCTCAGAAGGTTATGGATTTATTTGAAGAAGAAGGAGTTGCCCTAATGAAGTGGCCAGCCCAGATCCCCGACCTGAATCCAATAGAAAATGTTTTGAAGATAATTGGAGAAAGGGCTCAGAAAAGAAACCCGAAAAACCAGGATCACCTATGGGAGTTATTGAAAGACGAATTAGGGAATTACTGCTGATTGCAAAAAATTAATTAGACCATGTGATTGACAATGCAAAGAAGTCATTGAAAATAAGGGGATGTTTACTAAATATTAAATTTTGTTTATATTTTGTTCATAATCAAGTATTAACAAGATTGTTCCTTAACTCTTGTTCAGTAGCTTATTTCCTTTGTTCCATTTAATCTTTATTTAAAAAAAAACCTATTATGTAAATCTTTGTAACTTTTTATAACATTTATGCATTACACCCTAATCTTTATTTGATCAAACTTTCATTGTTAATCATGCAGTACTTTTTAAGTAATATACATATTTATATCTTTGTTGTTTCCATTCCTTATATTATGGCCTCTACTATATATATATATATATATATATATATATATTGATGGGTGTGTGTATCAGTATGTATATACATATGTGCTATTGTTGGTTGGTTTTGACTGAACTGCCACCCCAACGCCAATTTATTGTGACTGAGGTAAGTTCTTAACAATCCTGTAGAATGAATAGTAAGACCTATGCAAGGGTGGAAGAACTCTTGATGAGTTATCAGTCAGCAAATCAGAGATGGTGTCTCAATAAATCACTGTGAAGAAGACAACAAGGCAATCCCTCTACTATCAATCCCAAGAAACAATAATTTTTATTACTGTCATAATTTTCAACGTTACTTTTCTCAGGATTATTACAATCAATTTTCTTATCTGTCTATTGGTGTTGATCACCTTCATCAACAGCATCATCATCATCATCATATTGCCATATGTTTTTCTTTTGATCACCTTCATCAACAGCATCATCATCATCATCATATTGCCACATGTTTTTCTTTTGATCACCTTCATCAACAGCATCATCATCATCATCATATTGCCATATGTTTTTCTTTAGTAATCACCGCTATTCTTTTATTTGATGTCCTGACCTTGATAAAAATAAAAGTTTCAACAGAATTTAATTTTATTTATACTATTTACATTCTGAATATTGTCCTCATCTTTGTTGTTGTTATCACAATGTTTCAGCTATTGTGTCCACCTCCCAGCCTTCATCAAGTGTAAACTATCGCCTGGTTCACACTCCACCCACGTCTATTGAACAGGTGTAGAGGCTCATCCCTTGTTTCCTGTTTAGGATGCGGTTTCCGGTTTTTCTCTTTTCCAATCTCTTCAATCTTATGTAGCCCCCTGCACATCAGTGGCATTACAGCATTGCTCGGGGTGATATGATAAAAAAAAAATCAATCTGGTTCACTAACAGGGTGAGCAAGGGAAGTAATATGGAAAATAAATGAAGGAAAACCATTGAAAAACATAAAATAAGCAGGTAAACAAGTAGAATAAATAGACAAAATATCTGAAACTATGAGCAATGGAATGAGAGCAGTTTTATCTATATAGATTCAATAACATGTTCAGTTTGTAATTCTTTATAGGTTATCAAGATTGATATACACCTGATGAGTGGATGAAATGTTGCGATAAATAACAACAAAGATGAGGACAATCTAATGATAACTCATCATCTCAGAAATTCAGACTGAAAGAATCCAATTTGTCTTAAGATTGGATCTCCTTAAAGTCAACCAGCAAAATATTGTAAGTTTCTGTTGTTAGTTAAAAATCATTTTTACTAAATTCTAATCTTCTAATATCTTCCATATTTTTTCTTTTATCCACTGCTGTTTTATTCCTTTCTAAATATATTCTATAAATTTTCTATAATTTATTCACAAGATCTTTTTTGTTTAGCATTGTTGCTAATGATAAACATATAAAATGCACCCCTATTTTACAAAACCTCTTCAGGATAATGAGTTTTATTAATTTTTGTATCATTTATTGCACAGTTTGTATCTTTTGGCCTCAGTGTTTTCCTTGACAAAACAAACACTTTGAATATGTTAGATCGTTGGGTAATAAATTGGGACAAATATGAATCCATAGGTATTTTTACTTTGAATATTTTGCTTTGGTTAATAATTTATGTTCTCCTTTTAAAATTATTAACTGTTTCCATATTCTTTCCTTTTACCCTTTTTATTCTTTCTTTTCAATGTTTTTTTTTTCTTTTGGTTAATGATTAATTTTTATTGATTTTTTTTTTCTTCACTTAGACATATTTCATTCTTATCTGCTTCTGCTCAAATTTTTATTCATTTTTTCTTATTCTTTCTTTTTCATTTTTTGGTGAAATTCTTTTTTTATCTATTTGCTTCTTTTTATTTAGCTATTAATTTTCTGTTGCCTTTGTATTTTTTTCTTCTTAATATTTTTTGTTAATTTTCAGTCACTGCTATTTCTTTCTATCATTATTTTTTCTCTATATTTTTTTATTACTTTGTTTTATTTCCTTAATTATTTATTTTACTTGTACACTTGATTTTCTTTTCTGTTTTCCAATTGTTTTCCTTCATTTATTTTTCAATATTCCTTCCCTTGATTTTTTCAAAGTTTATTTAATTTGAATTCACCTCAAAATAAAAGCGGAAAGAACACAAGTGATGTCAAACCAAATTCAGTTCTGTGTCCACTTCTTTTTAGTTGACATCTGATTGTAATGCACTAAAGAAGTGAGGTCAGAGGTCAGGACCTGTAATGATCTTGACTAAGAAAACCCGACAGGAATATTTGCTAAATCCTCTGAAGACAGTAAGCTCATTAGACTGGCTAAAATTAACAGTAAAAAGGTATGTCAATTGAGGGTGAATTGAAGGATAATTGCTAGGGTTTTACCAAAACAAGGAATTACACTTAATGGTCTTAAAAAGTAAAAACTTGATGAATTAGGCAGGAAAGAGAAATAGTGAGATGAAGACAAATTGAAAAAGGGAAAAAAGAGGGAAAAAAGATAAAGAAGCAAATGAAAAGATATTTAAATTAAATCAAAGAAATAAAAAATAAGATGAGAAAAAGGAAAAGAAAAAATGAATACAGAAAAGAATGAAATGAAATTAAGTTAAAGATGAAGAGGGAAAGAGTTTCTAAAAGAAAATGTTTAGAAGGAAGAATAAAATAGTGAAATATTAAAATAAGAAAGGTAGTGAGGGGTGGGGAAATTAGAAAAAGAAAGAACAAAAGATTAAGTAAAGAGAAATATCAGGTGAAAATCAGAATTAAAAAGAGTACATTCTCTTTCTCAAATGCATGCACACACACACACATACACACACACACACACACACACACACACATATATATATAATAAAATTAACTAAAATAAAATATTAAAACTTACTGATATAGCAAAGTAAACAGAATTTTTTTATAAGGTGCTCTAGTGCAGCAATTATTATGTTCAAATATTAAATGAGGATCCGACAACCTCATTCATTGTTAATGTGTGTATTGTGTGTGAGACTTCAGCCCAGATATTGACCTTGCACAGAAGTCTGTATATTGTGAAACAGCAAGGATCTCAGAACATAACAACAAGAACATTTGCTGATGCTTTTTGCTTTTGCCTTTTTTCTCTTTGTTGGTCAAAATGACTGATTTCTAAATTTCTGCTACCACTCTGGCATAAATATATCGAGTTATTTCTATCCAGGGCAACTTACTAAAAGTCAAAAGGCACATTAACATATATATATCATTAAGTGGATGTATCTAGCCACACTGATGTGCTGTGATACAGCAAAACAGGCTTGTATGTGGATGACTAATATATTATGCTCTCATTATGATTGAGCACTCTAGAGAAGAAAATTTTAAAAAGTCTCCACTTTTGCAATATATGCATTACTCTTCAAAAATGAATTGAGTTCTTTCAGGGACTGTCATGTGTATACACTGCTTATATATCAGTCAGTTAAGTGCCATACGTGATACACGCTTGGGCGATCATGTCTCGAAAGAGACATGACTGACTGGGCAGAAGATTATCCCGCAGTAGGTTGCCATTGCTTTCTGCAGTAGACTGGTTGCCGACCAAGGCTATAGAACCCAATCTGTCCTGCTATTTGACTCATAACTGGAAGGAAGAGACAGATTAATACCTTTCCCACGTAAGTGAATACAATGGATTCAACTGGAATTCCAACTTGGCTCCCCGGTTTCTTGTTCCAAGCCGATATCCACTGTACCACAACGCACATCCACGTTATATATATACAACACGTATATATATACAACACGTTAAAATTTCCCTTCCCTGATTCCATGCACCTATGTCTTAGAGAGTAGCAACTCTGACTGACACCAAATCAGTCGAGTTTTGATCCCAGCCAGAATCAAGTAGATGTGTCTAGCCACACTGATGAGCTGTGATACAGTGAAACAGGCTTGTATGTGGATGACTAATATATTATGCTCTCATTAAGATTGAGCTCTCTGGAGAAGAAAATTTTAGAAACAGTTTCCACTTCTGCTAGATGCGTGACTCTTCAGAAATGAATTGAGTCCCTTCAGTGACTGGCATTTGTATACACTGCTTATATACAACACGATAAAATTTCCCTTCTCTGATTCCATGCGCCTATGGCTTAGGGAGTAGCGACTCTGATACCAAATCAGTCAAGATTTGATCCCAGCCAGAAGTAAGTGGATATATCTAGCCACACGGATGAGCTGTGATACAGCAAAACAGGCAAAACTTCCTTGTATGTGGATGACTAATATATATATATATATATATATATATATATATATATTAGTCACCTACATATATATATTAGCTAGTCTCCACACTGTAATACACTGCCTCTTTGGCCTCACTCTTTCAAATTACCTCAAATGGAATGACTATATTGAATCTATAACTGCATCTAATGCTAGGAAGTTTGGGTCACTGTACCAGGCCTGGAAGTTTTTCTTGTCTGATTTATAAATCTGGGATTTGTCCATGCATTGAATACTGTTGCTATATCTGGTAAGATGCTCCTGCTGTTTTGATGTTCTCGACAAAATCCAAAGTAGGATCTGCAATCCTGACTTGGCAGCTCACCTTCAGTCCCTTTCTCACCAAAGTGATGTGACTTCCCTCTGTCTTTTCTACAAGTATTTTATAGCAACTGCTCTGAGAAGCTCTTTTCCCTAATCACATGTATTTACTCATGCTACTAGATTGTCATCAATGTCACACCGTTTTAACATTGAAATAGGTAAACTTAATTGTCTCTTCTACTCTAACAGTTTCTTTCTATTTGTAGAATTCTCTTCCATTTACTTGCTTCCCTGATAGCTACAATCTCCAAAAGTTTAAATGCAACATCAATTGCCACCTTCTATCTCCTTGGTTCCCTTCCATCTCTTACCCTTTCTTTGACATCCTCTGTACCATGTCATTTCTTTCACTTTAATCCTTTGTGCACCAGTTGTGGTCCTGCCTTGCTTGGAGCAGAATGATTTTTAAAAGAAAAAATATATATGCATATGGTCAAATAATACCACTTGTTGTTTTATTACTGTAGTTAAGCAGTATTAAGCCTGGTCAGTACTTTGGAATATGTAGGAAGAAAGTAGTGGCAGTGGTAATATCATTGTCCAATGTTTTGTTACCACAAATCCACCAGTGTCTTATCACTAAACTACTTGAAACATGTGGCACATGTTGTTTCAAGCTGATTCTTGTCACAGGATTAGGTTTGTCTCGTACTGAACATCCATATAGTGTCATGCAAGGTATGTGTTGTTAGAAACAATTATGTAATGACCATTGGCTTTTCAGAACTTTTTAGAAACTACCTTCCTGATATGATCTGTTTGCTCAATATTCTCATTTAGTTAGTGGGTAGCCTTATTACACAAATACATGCACATATAAATATATATAGGAAGAGGCATAGTAGAGAAATGAATAGCAGCTTGGGGATTGAGGATTGGAGAGTTGAGTTTGAATTCAAGTTGAGTTTGTTACATTCAGTTTTAAACTAATACCATTGAAAAAGATAAGAATTCGTTCCTTTTCAGCCCCCAGCTTAGACAAACTTAGTCTTAAAGCTTTAGGTTGCAACCGATCTAGAAAAAGAACAAGAAAGCCAGAAGAGTATTATCTTGAGGACCTTGTGGCAGACTGTGTACACCAGTACAATCTTGGTGTTTGTATTTGGTTTTCTTTAGCACTCCGTATATTGTATTCATTTCTATGCTTGGCTGGCTTAGAAGACTTTTGTGGCTCAACATATGCATTAATTCCTTAAGTTTTCATATTTTCCACTTACTTCGACGTCATCCTACAGGGAGTGGTGATCTCCCATTTTCCTCCCTATGTGGCCAGCTCCTCCTGATTTTTCTATTTCCCCTCTAGTTATGGCCTTGTGGTGTTCTTATCTTAAGAAGGCAGTTTGTTTCTTCTTTATATTTCTTACTGCAGTTACATGAGATTGTGTACATAGAAATTGAAAAGGAAAAAAGTGAGAAAATGTAGAGAGGGAAGAGCCAATGAAAACAACTAAGAGAGAGAAATTTTAAATTTTGGCTGGAAGTGAATTGCAGACAGATATTGACAAAGGTTACATTGTTTGAGCTCAATCTTTTGATATTTTTTAAAAAATGAATTATACTTTTATAAAGAAAAGGAAAAGAAAGATGAAAGAGAAAGTTACAGAATAAATAGAAAGTGAAGAGAAAAATGAAGAGGAAAAGATGAGAAAATGTTGTGAGGGAAGAAAGGGGAGAGTCAATGGAAATGGATAAGAGAGAGAAATTTTAAATTTTGGTTGGAAGTGAATTGCAGACATATATGGACATCAGTTATAGTGTTTCAAGTTAAATCTTTTGGCATTTCTTTAATGATGAAATTACATAATCAAACAGAAAAATTGTTCATTAAACATAAAATAAAGGATATTTAAAAAAAACAACACAAAGATAAAAATTCATTAGAACTAATATAATAAATTGATAGACAAAATATAATAAATTAAATTAAAAAATAAAATAAATATAAAAAAGAATTAAATTAAAATTAAAATTAAAAAATAATAATAAATAATGAATAGAAAAGGTAAATATAAATATAAGCTAGAACATGGCTAAAACTACTAACATTAATCATTGAGTGCAATAAAAAATACTTAAAGCAACAAAAAAGTCACAATTTGTATATATATATATATATATATATATATATATATATGCAACATAAGCATATGCTATTTAACAAAGAAGTTTCATTGATCTTTAACCAAAATTGTATAAGTGAAAAAATGATGTCCAATATATATATATATATAATATTAACTATAGTAATTACAATACAAATAGTAACAGAACTAACTCTGCCAAAACAAGTATTAATTAAGCTCTAATTTAAATCATCTTGAACAACCCACCGAGGACAAACTCGGAGGGAAAAGTAGGGGAAGTAAAAAATTTATATATTGATTGTTAAATTACTTAGTTTTTAATCATAATAAGATTAGACCAGTGCACATTTGTATTAAAGTGTTCAATACAGTTATATTGTAGAACTTTTGAATATTTTCCATTTTTAAATGAGTTATTACATGACCTAGGTTTCTACCATGAGAGGTGTCTTTGGGCAATTTGCAATAACTGATTTTAACATTTATCATTTTTTTTAAGAAGGCTCACATAACGGTGGTTATTTTTAACACTCACATGGCAGGGAATTTTTGACCGCGCAATTTTAAAATTACTTTTTCAGCCATGGTTGTATGAACTTAATAGGTATTTTTTAGTATGGTTACACTTAGTCATAATTTCTGTTCTTTCATTCAATAGTTCATTTCATAATAGAAACCTAGGTCACATAATAACTCTTTTACAAATAGAAAATATATATATATATATATATATATATATATATATATATATATAGTGTATTGAGGCAGCAAATAATTTTCTAAACATATACTGTTAAATATAAGAGACAATGAATGTTTATTATGTTTAATCATGAGCCATTCTAAACATATTTTGTTTTATGTCAACACAAAATAAAATCGTCGCTGATGGTGGATGTTATTGTGTTACCATCTTAATAACCTCACTGAAGATGGCTCATGTGAACTGAAAGCTTAGATCCAACTTAATAAGAAATTATCCAAATGTTGGAAAATTTTTCTCTTTATTTTCAACTGAAATTAAAACCAAAATACGATGTTTAGAACGGCTCATGATTAAACATAATAGACATTCATTGTCTCTTATATTTAACAGTATATGTTTAGAAAATATATATATATATATTTATATATTTTAAATCCAAAAATTAAATAGCTTAAAAGTAAAATCCCGAAATCAGATCATATTAATATTAATTTTATTAATATTTAAAATGATCCAGGTGGAGGGCTTGATGTAAATAGTATTATCTATTTACAGAGTCAAATATGTATATTTTTTCAAATGAAAGTTTGAAAACTACATTCATTGTATGGCCATCTTGGCAAGAAAAAAGTAAGATTTCAGAGTTTTATTTGAAAAATATATATATATATATATATATATATATATATATATATATATATATATATATCAAACTCTTTCTGTGTGTGTGTGTATATATATATATATATATACACACAGAAAGAGTTTGATGGAAAAAAATGATAATAATTTTATGGGAATATGTTTAAATGTAATCCTGTCTTATGCCTGCTAAAAAGTTCACCTGACTAACCCAAAATATATTTCCCACCATAAATCTAATCTTTGGCCATTTCATTAGATTTTAGGAGGCAGGTCAAACAGATCTTTTCAGTACCCTTCAATACTTTCTCTCTCTCTCTCTCTCTCTCTCTATATATATATATATATATATGTGTGTGTGTGTGTGTGTGTGTGTGTGTGTGAGTAAGATTTAATATACAAATCTATATATACCATGAGGAGTGGGTAAGTGAGTGACAAAATTAAAAAAACTACTAAGTGAGGCATTTTATTCTGAGGACAAAATGTGTCATATACTTACAAATTATATGTCATTTACTTAACTAACATATATATATATATATATATATATACTTGAGAAGAGTTTTTTTGTCTATTTGATACACATAGTCAAATGGTTTCATGTAGTGCTTCCGCAAATTCAGAATGAATAGTTATTTGACCCAGGGGAAGTATTTGCTAGCCTATAATCTCTCTCATGTTACTCTGTATATGCTTTGAAAATCCAAAGCAATTAACAGAACAATGTTTCTTTCCAAATATATTTTCTACTTTACAAATATTTGCTCATTGGAAACTGAGCCGGAACAAATTAAATCTATTTTTTACTTATTTATAGCCTTTTATTTTATATCTGGAGCTATGTTATTCTTTATTAGCTTTACCTGTCATGTCTGTTACAATTTACAATGAATTTCAGGACTTGTAAGCATCGGTTCTTCCTTCCAATTCTTTTTCTAATTCTCCATTGAGTCAGTATATATTTCTGCACTGCCTTACCCAGAAAAAACACCTGACAATTTTTGGGGAAATAGATAAAATTTACTCTCACTTTTATAGATTGAAGTACTGTTAATTTTAGGGTGACATTTCTATGGATGGCCTACTGTTTTGATGATGAGCATTGATTTCTTTAATTATTTTATTCTACAATATTCTTTGTCTATTAACTTGGTCCATGGTAATGACATATTACCTTATACCTCTGCTATTTCCACACCTTTTGTATGTATCTGCTCATTGTCTCCTATAGTGGCTTATCCATAGTTTATCAGTTTATAGTGGAGAGTCCGTTCTAGAGAAGTTGTGTATTATTGAAGATTGACAGAATTTGGCCTTGTTGTAGATAGCCCACTATAAGTCATAAAGAAAGGTTATAAGTCAAGAAAAGCAAATTGAGTTGAAAAATAACATTTTATATATGCACATATTAATTAAGGTTTTACAATGAAGGTAATACTTGAAGTATAGGTCCAACGAACGTTAAAATGTTCATGGCAATAAAATGCTGAAAAGAGAATTAATACTTAGATATGTGGGTGCGCTGTAAGTAAGGAATGTCTTTGATGTATTCACTCCTTAGGTCAGTAAGTAGTTTTGAGGCAGGGTCGAAGGAAAAGGGAGGTGAAGGTGATGAGCATAGTAAGCCACTTGACTTGGTCAAGGGAGATACTAATTACTCTCATCTGTTGCGAGTCAGTCTGTGGGTCCATCTGTCTGGCGATGCTTTCTGTATCAGCTTTTTATATGTTCTTTTAGGATCGCAGCAGATCATTTGGGAATTCATATCCGTATTTGATTCTGGGCTTCCCATTGGCCGATAAATAAAATTCGCGTAGGCTCGCGAACTGGAAATTTAATATTTAACTAATTTTTATTTTTCAACCTGAATGTCTGCACGAAGCCAGCTGCGCACAGATGACTTTTGGTCATTTGCTTTTTGTTCATGAAAGTGCGAACATCCGGTCCCTCGCTTTTGCTCAGTCGGTATCACCACACTCTCTTATCCCTTCCAATGCAACTAAGATTACTTTTATCACATGCATGTGCTATTCTCCTCACCATTTTTCTTTATCTTCTCATTTTCTTTCTTATCCCTCTCAATACAATATCCCTTCCAGTGCAGCTAAGGTTGCCATTATCTCATGCACCTGTTATTCTTTTCACTTTTGTCCTGTATCTTCCGATTTTCTCCCTTATCCTTTCCAATCCAACTGAAATTATCCATTATCTCATTCCTCTCCTTTTCTCCCCTATCTTCTCATTCTCTCTTTATTCTCTCAAACTTTCATTGATCAGCCATAATTTTATATAAATTTCATATGGAAATGAATTTGTTCTTTTTGCTTTATTTTTCTATGTTTTTCTTTTTACTTTATTCCCTCCCCATCTTTTTAAATATATATATATGTGTGTGTGTGTGTGTGTGTGTGTGTGTGTGTGTGTGTGTGTGTGTGTGTGTGTTCATTTTTTTCACTTCCTCTGTGCTTCTTTTCTTTTTTCTCTAGCTTTCTTACACTCTGTTTTTCCTCCTTTATATACTATTAAATCTCTTCTCTTCCTTACTGAAGTAATTGATATCAAGTATTGGTAATCAAACAGCAGATGACAAAGTGTTGGTAGCAGAAAACTATAACTGGAAGAACTCTTAGAAAATATAACTGGAGGGAACTCCTAGACTAAATAGTATTGGAAAGCAGGAACAAAGAACTAACCATCACTTGTAAGAAAACAGATGGTATGATCATTAGTAAATGAACAGATGAAAATGTAAGTTAGTTACTGGTGACATTGGAAGGAAGCAAGTACAGAAATTTGACTATCTAAGGTTTTTAAAGGATGATAGAAATTGTGAAATGGAAATTCAAAAGAAAGATGTTTTCAAGAAGCTGAACAAAGAATTAATAAACAGGTACATTTCATTAGAAACAAAAGAAAGCATCACAACCATTTATGTAATATCCATCTTCCTCCATGGCATTGAATGCTAGTGTTGTATCTTCGAGGTGGGTATGATACACAGAGAAAGTGTGCTGCAATATTATTCAGCACAATATCCAGTGCTAAACGGATATACACAGAACAGTAGAATAGTTACAATAACACAAGACAGAACTTACAACACAGAGAGAAGGGGTTTAGATTGCCATAGTCACTGAAGTAATCAGTCTGAATGGCGCTCAAATATTATGCCTCAAATGCTACTATTCTTTACTTAAATAGATCATTTCAGGTCATGGGCCATATCATCATTAAGATTACCAGAACATGATTGCAGGGGTCTCTGCCACTCTACAACAGCTGGAGAGTTAATTCACAGATAAAGTGAAGACATTTGACAGTGGAGATGGGGTTCAACAGAAGGATACTGAGAATACTATGGTCTGAACATGTGAGCAATTATGAAGTTTTAAGGAAAATGAAAACAACAAGGGCACTTGTTCTTAGCATCAAAAAGCTATAATTCAAATTTCAGGAACACGTGATGAGGACAGAAGGCTTAGAGAATTTGATACTCACAGGACAGCTTGAATGCAAAAAGGGTAGAGGGAAGCAGTAAGTAATCTATCTTGTGGATATGAGAGTGATGGTGTTGGAGAAAAATTTAGCGCTATCAATTATAGGAAGCTGGGGAGATCTATGATCGCTTACATCCTGAAAAGCATAACTGTCATACAGACAAACAAATGAAGGAAGATTATAAATTATTTTGATGTTGGTGGGCAGTTTGTTTTTTCTCAAAAAATTCAGAAAATAAATTATAATTATTTTCTAGACATCAGATTATAAATAATTGCAAACTGTTTGAATAATAATAATATTTATAAAATATTTATAATATACTTTCTTGTATTTATTTTTCATCTTTTTTTATCTTGATCCATCTTCCCTAATTTCAACACTTTTAGTTCAATCCTTTAATCTTTCAGACTCTTCAAAGAATGTGTTAAGTTCTACTAATTACTTTCTGAACATTTGTATAAAAACCCATTAGGCCTCACCATGGTGCTTTGATTGGCCATTAAACCTTTTTTGTTGATCAAAGTGAAATATTTAAACCATGAATATATTAAAATCTTCATCGTCTGTAACAGGTGTGGACAAATATTTTTCAAAACACTTTCCACAGCAAGAAACTAGATTAAATATGCATGAGTCCATTCTGCAATTCATGTCTGAAGAGATCTGCTAGCAACCCATGAAGTTTGCTCAGGCAATATTGACCAATCAGCATGTTTGTGGTGATCTCCAGTGTTTGAAGGCTAAAAAATTTTATACTCTGAAGCTATAATTTTCCATTTGAACAAATTTTCTCTATTAGTGTCATGCTGGGCAAAAAAAAAAAAATGAAAAGAAGAGGCTAAATAATTATTTTCTGCTTTTTCTGTTTTAGTAATTCTCCTCCCAAAGAAATTACGTATTCATAAATCTGTATGTACATATTTTTTAGAGTCTGCATGTGAGAGATTTTTATGGATGTATGAATGTGTTTGATTATGTATATAAATATGTCAATGTAGGTGTGAATGTTTTTTTAGTGTGAATATATGTGTGGGTTTGAACAATTTAAGAATGGAAGTGATGTATTTTTATTATGTTTTATTGTCTTCTTTAGTTTTCATTATAAAAGTTAAGTGTTTACAACATTAAAAATTTAATTTTTATGCGCTCAGCTATATTTATAAAGATTATGATTATATTTGTACATATTTTTGATTTTAATATTATATTAAAAAAAAGAACCTATTTTATGTGTAGATGAACATATCCTATCCATATATAATGTTTTCTTTTATTTTAAAGATAATTATAATTGGAATATTGTTGGTAGTAGAATGCATCTCTTTTGCACAGTTCTCGATCATCCTTTCATCATCAACCCTATCAGTGTTGTTTTTATTTACTGAGTAACAAAATAAAAGGTTGGCTGATACTTTAAAATACTTGTACATTATTAACATTGTATCAGAGTTGATATTTCCAAAATTCTTATTTATAAACAATTCGTTCTATTTTATTGCTTTTTTTGTTTTAACTTTTTATGGTAGTTTATTTCACTCAGATACTTGTTTTAGTCATCTGTAACATTGCAGATGTAATTGTTTATTTAGTTATTCATTAGTACAAGGTCACAAGTCATTGTGACTGAGAGTTTGAGTATACTGTTTTGTTTAAAACTGCTGATCATGTGTGTTGTGGTGCAGCGGATATGTGCTCAGAATAAGAAATTGGGGAGCCAAGTTCGAATTACAGTCAAATTCACTGCATTCACTTATGTACAAAAACCCTTCGGAAAAGGTATTAATCCATCTCTTCTCTCTCCAGCTATAAGATACATATTCTTTGCTCACCCACATTGCCAAGCCTGGTGAATACAGCACATCCTCTGAAATGACCTACACAAAACAGTAGAAGTTATCCAAAGAGGGATTTCTCAAATGACAGTGAAAAAAACCCTGATCCAAATCCAGAGCTAATCATCCCAAATTATGTGCTCTCTCCCAGAAACTGTAATTAAAGTTCACTCTGCATCATTGCAATAAAAACCATAGGCTGGCTTTGCAAGTGTTGAAGAAACATAGAGAGACCTGAGCAGACATCTGCAACAGGGATTAGGTAACCACCATCATGTTTACTCAGAAATGAACAGGTAGTCATTATATATGTATGAAAGCATTTGTAAGTCACTTTTTTTAATATTTGGTATCCTTTCGAGATATGGGCAATCATGGCTTTCTCTAGTAGCTTTTAATGATGTTTGTGCCTTTTGTTTCATGCAAGCTTTTCATGTAGTTTGCTCACTGCCTTCCCTGGTCCAAAGCCATCCTTCTTCATTATAAGTCTCTTTCTATTTTAGTTGGTTGGTTGTTTTGTTTTTATGGCATATCAACCTCGGCGGGTCATTTATTGCCAACTAATTTTTTTTTTTATTTATTGCTGGTAATACCTTATTCTTTCAACAATCTATTGTTGTTTTTATATAAGTTTTATGTCTAGTAATACTTTTTTGTTTTTGAGTATCAAGATTCATTGGGATTTGTTTTTAAGGGCAAGGTCCCCAAGTCCTACTCTTATTATTTAACCCATAACTGGAGGGAAGGGACGAATTAATATCTTTCCCAAGGGTACTAGTGCTTAAGTGAATGCAGGGTATTCAACTGGAATTTGAACTCGGCTTACTGATTTCTCTTTCCGAGCAGATATCCACTGCACCACAACACATATCCATCTTTCTTTTTCAGATTGTTCTTTTTGTTTCCATATGTAGAAGTATGCAGAAACTAAAAACTAATTTAATTTTAGTGTATGCATCTAAATGCATTATGCCATATGCATAGGTGAAGTCAATGGTGGATAAATGTAAAAATAAATAAATGTTTGCATGTGTGATTGTGTATGCAGTAATATATGATGGTTTGCTCAAGTGTTGTTACCAGTATGCGGAGCAAAATTTTATCTATTTCTCTCTCTCTCTCTCTCTCTCTCTCTCTCTCTCTCTCTCTCTCTCTCAGTATATATATATATATATATGTATGAATGAATGAATGAATAAATGCATTTATATATACAGTGTGTGTATTGTGAGAATCTAAATGCTCACAAATCTTACTCTTTCTTTCTGTCAGCTCTCCCCACTTGCTCTCTCTTTTTTGTTTCTTTATTTCTTTCTATTTTTAATTTCACCTTTCTTCCTGATGTACTTCTTCCTTTTTATAATTCTTTCTCCAGAGGGAGGAAATGGCCTAACTGAAATGAGCATAAGTATTTAAAAAAGAGAAAGGTCAAGAATAGAAAATCAAGGAATCAATATCTCTTGGAGATGATTTTGTATTGTGCAAGAATTGAATGAAACAGAAACATCCAAGAGAAACAAAAAGTAAATAGACAAACAAATGTTATTAATGAATTGCTGGTCACAAGACCCGATTGTGCAACCAGGCAAAACCGTATATAAATACATGTGTTTTGTGCCCATGATTGTATATCTGAATTATTATACATATATAGTTATGTCAGCACATGTAGATAAATTAATATACAATTGTGTGTATACACAATTATATATATATATATATATATATATATATATATATATATATAAAATGAAGACATTGGAATAATAATGATCATAATACTTTTAATGATAAAATCAGTCAACTAACCTGAGCTAAATGAATGTAAAAATTAGCATATAGCTCAATTGAAGCATTGACTGTAATGAAAAAGAAAAAGATAAATCATTATCAATAATGAGCAAAACATTAATTAGAAAAATAATTAGAAAAATAATAAAGCAAGTAGCTAACAACATTTATAAGGAAATAGTAACAAAAAACAAACATTGAACAGTAATAAAACAACCAATAAATAATAACAAAATTATTGACAATAGCAGTCAATGATATATAGAGAACAAGCAAATAGAAAGTTTTATAAATGAACAGGCTAAAGCAAAGTTATTAAGTGCCAAAAAAAAAAACCCAAAAAACAAAAAAAGCCCGAAACACCCTGGAGAGTGGATCATTAGCTAATAGTAATAATTACAAAAGAATGTTAGTATTTATTATTTGCTGGGGAAAATATTTTAAGGCTTTTGTCTCTTAGTTGTGGTTTTGTTTTAATGGAAGAGTTACCATTTTTTGTTTTAATGGAAGGAAGGATTTTTTTTCTATTCTACATTATTTTATTTTTATTATGTTAGTAGGGATTCTTTTTGTTTATTGGCTATTTGCCTATAATTTAAAGCTCTGTATCAATGTTTGTTTGTACCTTAAGATTATATATCTGTCACACACATATATGTATATATTTCTCTCCCTCTCCATCCCCTTTTCTGTATGTGTGTCTTTATATATATATATATATATATATATATATATGTTTTTATATATATATATATGTGTGTGTGTGTGTGTGTGTGTATACATACATACATATATATATATATATATATATATATATATATATATGTATGTATCTATTCACTGATATATTGATACATGCATAAATATTTATGGAAATGTTCTTTATTGGCAGAAACAAAGTTATTAATTACTGTCAAATGGTGTGGCAAGCAGAAAAAGATCAAATAAAAGAATGAAAAAAGAAATTTGTGGTTCCTTGAACAATTTTCGCAAGTGAAATGTTATCCCTATCTTACTGTATCAAGAAAAAGAAAAAAGTTGTATATATAACAGGGTAGAGAAGAAATGGAAAAAAGGATGTTTGATGTTTTCAAATATTTGTTACATGTCGTGAAGAGAATGATGCAAATTGACTTGTGTGTATAAATGCTTTTTTAATTCAATTACATAAAGCCTTTTATATTTTTGCTCTTATGCTTACCAAGGCTTACATGCCCACATGCATACAAACATATATATATCTATATATATGTGTGTGTGTGTGTGTGTGTGTGTGTGTGTGTGTGTGTGTGTGTGTAAAATATTGATATTAATTGAATAATATTGATATAATAAAAACAATATATATAAATTTATACTATCTAATAATATATGAAATATTATAATGTGGAATATATAAATATATATATATTTATACACACGCACTATAGGTCAAAAGTTTGAGCCACCCTCTGGATTTAAAAATTAGTAGGTTTCAAAACCTTTTTAGTTAAATAAATGTCTAAGTTAGGATGCGTAAGCAATTTAATCCTTTAGTACATGACTTTCAATTCCAGACAGGGTAAACTAAAATTTTTAATCTATGAGTCTTGAGATAGCTATTAGCCAGCAAGTTAGATGAGGAAAAATAAGGTAAAATTTTAAAGAAACTTTATGCTATATATATATATATATATATATATATATATATATATATCGGCTTTTTTGTCAGTTTGCTTCCAAAAAGCTTTGAGAAATAAGGACGTCATAGTGGTGCCTACACGAAACTTCAAACTTGACTCTGCTCAGTTAAATGACAAACATCAATCCTATCAATGACCTATCTCTATCCTGATATTAAGCACTTTACAGCAAAAAACCTAGCCAAAATATTTTTTTATCAGTAAACTACTTGAAAAACAATATTATCTTGGCACTCATCACAACTCAACACAATATTTATATATATATATATATATATATATATATATATATATATATATATATATATATCCAGGTAAAGAGGACCCAAGATTTTTATGATTTTGACTTCCCTGGTATTTATTTTTTATAAACATTATATTATTTTATTTTAAATAACTGATGTTTTTTTTTGTATTTAAATGTAAATCATTTTTGTAGCCAACATCCAACATTGTTTTACAACGAGATTCTCAAAACATAGAAATTTCTGTGTTGCAACGTACTTTTAATTCATAATTATATGATTATATATATATATATATATATATTGCAATTTTGTTATTACAATGGTTTATAAAATCATTATATCACTACACAATGTTTTCATAATTCAGAACATTATTGTTCTTCTTTAGGTGATATTTTAAAAACAAATAGTGAAAATGATTTATTTTAGAAAATATAAAATGAATTAATGGTTATTCAGTAAGTTAAGGAGGAGTGATTGGAGGAGATTATTATGAAGTTGTCTGTATTATTCAATCAAAAATGAGAATTAGGTTGAACTGTGAAGTTGAACATTAAATTTCCTGAAGGACATTGTTGCGTTATGGTATAAAATGACCCTTTTTAATTTGTCTGGGAAAGATACATACTAAGAACATACATTATTCAAATATGTAGTCATTACTTTTTGACACCAGGTCAGATTTTGGGTTTTTTTAAATTTAATTTTTATACTGCTGTATTAATTAAAGGGGTTAATTTGTTTTGGTTAAAATTTGAATTAAGTAATTATAGTATACTAAAGTATACAGAAGTTATGAAAACTAAATAAGTACGTGCGGTTCATTAATTTAATAAAATAATTTTTATGTATTATTAGATCATAAATTATAAATGAACATTATAATTAATTAAATTTTAAAGAAAAGTATTTCAATGTCTATATTTCTGAGTCGAGGTAGTATTTATACTATTTACATTATTTGGAGCCTTACCTCAAGAACATTGCAAGGCCATAACATGAAGGGGGATAGAAAATCAGGCATAGCTGACCACATATGGAGAGAGAAAAGGAATCACCACCCTCTATGGGATGAAGTTGAAATATTAGATAGAGAACACCACTGGAAACTACATAAACTTAAGGAATCAGCACATATGCTAGGCTACACAAATCTCCTAAACTAACGAAGCATAGAGATTAATACAATATGGGAACCAGTAATATGGAATGCCAGAGAAAATCATTAGTGTCAAAATTGTTATATGAGCTTTGGTAAAAAATACTAGAGAAAACTGTTAACATAAAAAATTTCAATATGAACTCTGGTAAAAAATGGTTACTGAACATTAGATTTATAAGTCCCAGAAATTCAGTTGTTCTTGTCTTTAAGGGCACATAGCCCAGTTGATAAGACATTAGTTAGTTCCAGTGATTGACCCAAATAGTTGTGAGTTCAATACCAGGCTACAGTAGTGGTGAACAAGTAACACCTGAAGAAGGCTGGAGTATACAATGGCTGAAACTTCGTACAAATGGCAACAAAGATGAGGACAATATATATATTCGGCTCTCTCATCATTTTTTAAGTATGATGTTTTGGCAATTCCATTCTTAGAACCAATTATCCAGACTACTCACATAATTTTAACAAACCAAACTTTTATACACAGAACAATCCTTGAAAACAAATGTAGCAACATTTGAAAGTACTCAGAAAAAGAAAATATATATATATATATATATATATATATATATATATATATATATATATATATATATATAATGCCTGTGTGTATGTATGTGCATCTGTGGATAAGTAAAGTGAAAATAGAAGTACAAAGTTAAGATCAATTAAAAAAACTAATAAATACAGAAGTGTTCAGATTTCAGGTTCAAACCCCACCTGTGGTTTTCTTATTTGTTTATTGTAATTTTTCATTTGTTACTTTTGTGTTTCCTTTTATGGAATTATTTGATGTAGAACCAAAAATTAAAAAAATAGGACCCAAATTAAATCATCAAGAGGTAATTATGTTCTTATATTTACAATATGTCCTCTTTTGATGCCATTACAGATAAAATCAGAATCTTGAAAAAGAGGGACAAGTTGCACTTCTGAACTTTCTAGGTAAGAAAAGATTTTTCAAAGAGTCTTTATGCGACAAACTTCCTTTATACTAATTAAAAGGACAAGTAGAATTTCTTTTTAAAAGACTTTTGAGAAATCTAATTATAATGAGATGATGCCAACCATTGTTTTTGTTGTGATTATCAATAAGTATTGTTGATGTTGTAAAAGATATTTTTGTTGACGTAGTCTTTATATTCAGACCAAAATTAATGAAGGCTTCCAGAGATCATTTTGAATTAGCAAAGCTTGATTATAACGTGGTAAAAAAATTTCCAAGCATCATCCAAAAATAAATTAAAGTGCCTTTATATGCTCAGCCAAGAGACAAAAGTGATTATACAACCTAATTCCATGTAGATTGTGAACCTCTGTTGCTTGAAAATCTCTAATATTTGATAATCTCTCATTAATTTCTTGGAATCATCACTGCCATTTCATAATCAATAATATTCATTTTTCTCTGGTTAATTTCTTGAAATCACCTCCGTCATTTCATAATCAATAACATTCATTTATTTCTGGTTAATTTCTTGGAATCATTGTTGTAATTTTATAAATAATATTCATAAATCTCCTGTTAATTTCTTGGAATCATCCATCATTAATCACTGTTGTTGCAATAATATTTGTTAATCTCCCATTAACTTCTTGACATCACCTATTGATGTTCTCTATTATCTCATAATCATTAATATTCATGGATCTCTTATTGTTTTCTTGTTTCATCCATTGTTAATCTCTGTTGTCTTATAATCAAATAAAACAGTGTCAGATACTATCAAATAAGAAACAGGACCATTGGAAGGCTGCCATCAAGAAAAGAAATTTAAAGCAGTATAGCTATGTCATAAAAGCCAACAATCTTTGCACTACCATTCTTCAAGGTATTACCTTAGGCAAAAGAAGAAGAGATTGATAGAGGAAAATTAGGCTGACAATGTCACTGACTGGAATGGAATAATGGAATTCACAGAGACTCAGACATTAGCATGCATCTGAGTTATTTGGAGGAAGATGCTCGTGTGGCCAGCTGTGCAGCAACCATATGACCATAGCTAGTCATGAGACTAATGATTATTATGATGATGATATGTTGATGATATTCTTGATGATATTTATGAATATGATATTGATGAATATGATGATATTCTTGATGTCATCTCTTGTTAAATCCTGCTATCTGATAATCAGTAATATCTATTAATTTCCTGCTAACTTCTTGATGTCATATATATTTCTAAACTCTACAATCTGATAAGTAATGTTTGCTAATTTAAGGATGTCATCTTTTGTTAATCTCTGCTATTTGGTAACCTATACCTATTAATATCTTGTTAGTTTTTTTTTATTTCATACCTTGTTAATCTCTGTTATCTAATAACCAGTAATTTCTATTAATCTCCTGTTAATTTCTTGATATCATCTCTTGCTAAACTCTGATACCTGATAATCAATGATATTTGTTAATCTTCTGTTGTCATCCTTTTTATTAAATTCTACCATTTGATTATCAGTTATATGTGTTTATCTTCTAATAATTTTCTGATGTCATCTTTTGTTAATCTCTGTTACCTGATAATCAGTAATATTCATTAATTGTCAGCTAATTTGTAGATGTCATCTTTTTTATATGATATTCATTAATCTCCTTCTAGTTTATTGGTGTCATCCATAAACAAACGGCCTATTAATTTGTATCTATTCATTGATCTGTTTGCAGTCACGCATTCAGACAGGTCAGTATTGGAAGTGCATTACAGTAATCAGTTTGAAAGTTGGGAATTGACATGGTAAAATTATTACCATTTTTTGAAGAAATATGTTTAAAGATTAAAATTAGGTTCAATATTGTAGGATTGGAATTCAACACTGGTGATAAGTGAAAGCCTTTATAGCACAGCCTTACAACATTTATATTGTCCTGAAGTTTTACTGATGGTATATAAAAAAGAAGCAAGGTACAAGCACATAATTGCTAAGTCATTGTGGCATCAAATAAAACCTTCATTTACTTCAAAGTGAAATTATACTGAACAATCTAACTAATATTATGATGTAACTTATTATACGGTGCTATTTTCAATAAACAATACAAATTTAAAACATTTTATCTTATTATTTGAGCCCAATTATAATTTGTCTCTTATCTGTTTTTATTTGAAGGTTTTATTTGATGCCACAATGACTTAGCAATTATGTGCTTGTACCCTGCTTCTTTCATTTATCATCTCAACTTCCAGATTATTTTTGCATTTTTAATATCACAGTCATTATCTTTCTTAATCCTTTTTTTATTGTCCTTTCTTCACACTAAAGTTTGATTTTGAACTTGAATTTTGTTTAATGGCATAACCTCTGTGAGTTATTTAATGCCAAAAAGGTAGGGTTTTAAGGTATTTTTTAATGCTTGGTTGTAGTGAGAAGGTTGATTTAGTCAGATTTTAATGAAAATTTTTTGTTTTTATTCTTTTTTATTTTAGAAAACTGAAAATGACTTTTAGTTTTGTATTCAAAAATGTTTTGCTGACAATAATTTTTTCCTGTGTTATGGTAATATTTTTTCCTTCAAAAATGTATATTTTTCTATAAAAGTCTATTTTTATGTATATATTTCTATAAAAGAGCATTTTATACTTTCATAGTGTTTTGATCCCAGTTTGGGAGTTAACTATTTGCCCATAGCTGGGACCCTAAACGGGTCAGGGTGGACCTTGGAATAACTGCAATTAGGATGTGGTTCCATGCTTCTCACAAACTCCCAATCAGAAGACTTGCTGCCAGATGCAGTTTACCATCATGCCCAGGACCTTCACACTAAAGTCTTCTCATTTTCTTTCACTCTTAGTGACCTCTTGCATTGTAGTGACATTATTGCAATGCTTGAAATGAAATGATTTACAAAAAACAATTATTTAAATTATTTACAGTATTTGAACTGTTTTCCTAATTTTTGTTTACATATTCATGACATTTCAGCTATTGTACACTCCAAGGTGATTGAAATTTTGAACTGAATCCTTTATTCTGATCCCTAGGGTAGATTGTTCTTATTCCATGAGTTATGCCACTTTCAGATGTTCTCGTTTTCTTCATTTAACTTAACCCTTCTGTTTTTGTTTTTTTTTTTGTTCCCCACTACTGTAGCCGGTTATTGAACTTATAACTCTTTGGGTTAAGTAACTGAATCCAACCAATTCTTTATACACTGGGCCTTGCATCCTTCAGGAAGCTCAGAGTGCATGACAAGCAAAACATTGTAAATATGGCAAAACAGATGAAAAAAAAAAACAGTTCAGCAATGTAAATAATTACAATACCTCATCTCAGAAATTTAGACAAAAAACAATTAAGTGGTACAGATTTTAAATAATGAATTTGCTTCTGAGGAGATTTGAACTTGTCTTCTTTGTCCGTAGAAGCTGATGTTAACACAACAGAATAAAAGTAAAAATTATCAGATAGATAAGCAAGATATGAAGGGATAACTAGTCCAAAATAAACATTTCTAATATTTTTATTATATGTGTGAATTTGATTAGCAAAATAAATATATGTATTAAAAGGAATTACGAGGTTACAAAATATTTCATCTTATTTGCTCATGTATAAATAAACATTAAATGTACAGATTTATATTTTGCATATGAGCAATTTTTGTTTTTTACCTGGGATAATGAAGGCAAATAGTAAAATTGCTGGTGTTCGTGAGTGTGGTGGTAGTTTTGTAACATTATCATTATTATTATTATTAAAAAATATAACCTATAAAAAATAGATTAGAAATATTTTGTTATTTTTGGTACTTTACATCTATAGGAAGATAAGGAGGTTATTGGATAGATAGACTGTGAGATTAAATGCATTAGAAAGTTGAGGGTGAAGGTAGATAGAATTGGATCAAGGACAGATTGGAAATACTTAAAGTCTTCAGCACAAAATTTCTTTTGTTCCAGTAAAAGATAACATCAGTACAGAATAAAAGAAAAATCCTATAAAGAGTGTGGCTTGTGTCAGGGCAAAAGGGTAAAGGGAAGGATGGGTCTTTATTTAGAGGGCTTAATTTGGTTTTCTTCCATTCTCTGTCCCAGGCCAAACTCTTTCACAAAAAAAAGTAAATCTTTAGCACTTTACAAAAATGAGAATGATTAAACCTAGCACAAAGGGAGAAAACTCCTTCTTATTTAATCAGGCATCCAAGATTGAAAGACAACATTGTAACTTGGGTTTCAGCAAAAGACCATCTCTCCAAAAATGATTGATTCAAAATTTTTCCTGCCTGACAAAAGCTGAAACATTTCTCCCTCCCTACCCAACTGACATTTCTGCCTCCAAAAATTGTCCAGTAATTTGGCCAGATTGGAAGAATTTACATTCATTTGCATATAGATAAGAACTTTCCAGATTCTTTGCTTCACATCAAAAACCTATAATACGGCCATGGGAGAAGACGAGGGGAAAGGAACTGGTCCATTTGGGTGGTCAAGCTTTTTGGTCTAAAGTGAATGCCCTTTCACCAATTGTCCATTCTGGTTTGAAGTTTATGGCTTACTTGATTATTTTCTCAATTCTCTTCTTCCTGTTTTCCAATTTTCTTCCCATTTAACACTCTCTGAAGTGATAGTTATTTGTTGATCATATCAAAAACAGATGATCTCAAAGTCCCAGTTGCTACTTGATAAAAATAAAATATTTGTTAACTTCATCTCATTGATGACTTAAAAAGAAACTGTTTCTCTATTCTAATATATATATATATATATATATATATATATTGAACTTTCTTGTCAGTCTTGACATATGAGGGTCCAATAATTCTGTTTAGAACTTAACTGTTAGATTAGCCACACATATGATTTGATTATTATGATGAAAGTTTGTACAGAATCCACCACATTTTTTGAAAGAACAGATAACAGAGAAATGGCTCACAGTATGCCACAAAATTACAGACTTTCTCTTCTCCTATACAGGCTTGCATCCAAGGCAAAAAAAAAAACTAGTCTGCCATGCTCTTTAATCCGTAACCAGA
This sequence comes from Ascarosepion bandense, assembly GCA_037127315.1. Classification (NCBI taxonomy): domain Eukaryota; kingdom Metazoa; phylum Mollusca; class Cephalopoda; order Sepiida; family Sepiidae; genus Ascarosepion; species Ascarosepion bandense. Next base: position 8,231,097 of record JBBBDQ010000188.1, read on the forward strand.
GGAAGGTGGATTCAGATTTTTGGCAGAACAGTGATTAGGAGATATAGCAAAAAGAGAAAACATATAGGATATTGTGGATAGCCATGATCACCTGCATCGGGAAGGGTTACAGCAGATAGAAAAAGAATGTTTCTATTTTGATTATTTTTTAATCACTGTTCATCTTTTTTACAACTTCCAATGTTGAGTTCCCAGTGGGATTCAGTCATAACAGCAAATGTCATTTGCTCAAAAATTGTCTTCACCAAAACTGACAAATCAGAACTTCACTTTGTTGAAAGCATTTTACCAAAAATAAGTATACATGTTATAAAATTAAAGGCTGATAACTGTTATATCTGAATAGTGTTTTTTAAATAATGTATCTTTGAAAGATTTTGCTGATTATTTCTGATAACAAATATTTTTCTCTATAAATCCACTGAACTCTTCATTCAGGTAATAACATTGCCTGCTTTTTTGTTTTTTTTCTGGGAATATTTAAAACATGTAAAAGATATTTTTGCCATCCAATGTGTATATATATATATATATATATATATATACTAGCAGTATAGCCCGGCATTGCTCAGGTGTAATGAAAGCTTTAAAACTAATCCATGGTCCTGGAGCTCAGACTCTTTGGACACCAGCATGAAAGACTAAAAAGCAATAGTTGTTTCAAGTTAAAGTGAAACCATAGACTGAAAGAAAATTAATGGATGTAAGTCAAATTTTGATTTCCTGGTATCGATATCAAATAAGTTTTTTCATCGTAAACTGAATTTTGAAGGCTAAATAAGTCTTCTGAGTAAATGGTATCATGGCTGAGACTAAGAACTACAGTTATACCTACTTAGAGCCAAACCTGAAGCAAAAACTAGAATAAAAGGGCTGAAAAAAAATACAGACATACAGGCAGATAAACAGACACACACACAAACATCTTGCCTTTTATATATATATATATATATTATCAATTTTCTGCACTATTGTAAGAACTACAACTTTGAAACTTCTGAATATTGTTTCTTATGTCTTTGTCTATGAGTGTATCAAATTTGATTAAAATCGGACCACTCCTTCTATAACCCGATTTTTTTGATTATTGATTTTCAATATTTATCGGGAGTACCTCGACACAAAGCCTAACTAAGAACACTCGCAGATGCTTATAGTACAACTGTGTAAATTTTCAAGAAGATCAGTTCAGTCGTTTCAGAGTCTATAGGTAATGGACACACACACACACACACACACACACACACATACACATACACAGACAAAGTTTAATTTATAAATAAGTTTAGATATGTGTGTGTGTGTGTGTGTGTGTGTGTGTGTGTGTGTGTGTGTGGTTTCATGGTTACTGATGTAGAAATGATGTGGTAAAGGCTGTTCTGGTAATTTTACACTGATGCCTTTCAGAAAGGTATGAATCCATTTCCTCTATTCAGCTAAGGATTAAATAGTATGAATTATATCAGAAATAATCATCGTTATTTTCAAAAAATCATTAATGTAATATTCATTTGCCAAGAAAAACCAAATTATTTTTATAATTCTAAATATGATTTAGCTTGAAATAATGCAAAAAGTGTTGATAAGACATAAAAAAGAAATTAGTCAATCTCCCACTAGTTAGTCAGTAAGTTAAGAGCCACATGTGATATACATTTAGCTGATCATGTCTCCCCACAATTTGTTCACCAAAATAACTGTAGATTCTTTCAGTTGAGCGCAATACATAATACATGATTAAGGAATCATGTCTCTGTACATCTTCCTCGCCTAAATAACTCTTGATACCTTCAGCTAAGTGCCATACATAATACACACTTGGGTAATCATGTCTTTCCACAACTTCCTCACCTTAATAACTGTTAACTCTTTCAGTTAAATGCCAGATGTGATACATACTTGGGCAATCAGGTCTCTTTTGATCCAGAAGTTACTAGGTAGAAAATTTTTCTGTAGTAGGTTGCCACTTCTTTTGGCAGTAGACTGGTTGCCAACCAAGGCTATAGAATCCAATCTATCTTGTTATTTAACCTATAGCTGGACAAAAAAGAGTTGGATTCCTATCTCTCCCAAGGGTTTTTGTGCATAAGTGAATGCAGGGAATTCAACTGGAATTTGAACTTAGCTCTACCAATTTTCTATTTCGAGCTAATATCCATTACACCATAACATGGCTATGATTAAAATATTAAAACAGACTTGATGTTTTACTAACCAGCATACAATGAAAAGTCTACAATCAATTGTTGGTTGTTTTGTTTTTATGGCATATCAACCTCGGCGGGTCATTTATTGCCAACTAAATTTTATTTATTTATTGCTGGTAATACCTTTTTTCTTTCAACAATTTATTGTTGTTTTTATATAACTTTTGTGTCTAGTAATACTTTTTTCTTTTTGAGTATCAAAATTCATTGGGATTTCTATGAAACAAATAAAAATTTTAGTTCAAATCTGCTTAGCTACTAATATTATATTTTGTTCTATAAAGCATCCATGTCTATTCACTTGCATATCTATCCAATGGTTCTCATACAAACACTTCTGACCATCTTTCTCCAATCATTCATCATGTTTAGTTCTACCTAGTTCTTTATTTCAGGTTCTGGGATTGTCAATGTGTTGATTGATAAAAGTTCTTGCATTTCTACTTCTTGCTCTTTTCCCATAATTTGCATTCCATAATATCAACTGATGAATAACTTCTTGTTTTCTTCTCCAGTAATAGCCACCAAACCTTACTTGCCTTTGTGTCTGTAATCTCTGGTAGGTTCCCAAATAGATTTTCATTATGCCTATGCTGTTACAAACTGACATTTTGTGATGCTTCTACTACTAGTTTAGTGCATACACTGCTTAGTTTTTGGCCAGTGATTTTGTTAATGTCCAACTTTATGGCTTGTATAAAGGGACCGCTTTTATTGTTGAGCAATTTTGTTTCAGAATAATTATATTAATTATGATAATAAGTGATTATAATTACATTAATTATAACAGTATCAAAATAAAATAAGAAAAAATAAGAAAAAATAGTAAGCAACAACTAATAAATATACTGAGTGACAAAAAAAATTTTACCATAGACTACTGATATTGAAAAAAAGCACTTTCACCAGTGAATATGTCCTCTCACACTGGAGTTCAATCAAGGGTCAGAAATGTGCACATGATCAAAGTGAGCACAAAAGAAAAAAAATGTTATGCTATATATAATGATTAAAGGTAAATTACATTTAATCCCACCTACATTGTTAACTGTTTGCATGAAATTATTAGAATCCTTCAACTCGAGTTTATATTAAATATCCAAATTCAGGATATTGGGATCAATACAATGGCATAAAATGTCATTATAAAACTGCTCATAATTTATCCATTTAAAATAATCCCATGAATTTTATTGAAAGAATAAAATCACACTCATATCTTCTTTCTCTGCTAAACTAAATGCACAAACTAAGTATAGCACTTTTATAGGAAGCTATGAGCAGTATAATTTTCCATTAAACATTTTCAACACCTTCACTATATATGCAGAATATAAATCATTCATATCTGCATTACACACACATACAAATATTATCCACAGGAAATCAAACAACTGAATTACATTTCCTAATTCTCTTCAGAGATAAAATATGAAAATATAATGGCAAACACACTATCACACACCACAATTCTTTAAATTCTAATTTTCTGAGCCTTGAATTAACTGAGAAAAAACAAGCCACAGACACTACGCTACAAGAAATACAACAAGGCACATCACTAAAATTAGTTGAATTATCTGTTCCATTCAGTGATACAATATTTTATTGTGACATTTCACAAACACTCCCAGGGCCTTACATACTATCGAATTTGAGACAGGAGGTATTCCAACACTTCCATAAATTGTTTGACT